>JANAVB010025800.1:24196743-24426562 GCA_029216955.1 Iris pallida
GAGCCAGATGATGGTACCCTATAGCTCATCAGAACCTTGATAGCTTTCCAGGATCGTCGGAGCGATTCTCTCCCAGACAGTTCAAGATTCTTTGGCCAGAGGCGGTCATCCAGGGAACCAGGCGGCTAATAGTTTCAAGAATTGAACCCTCCTTTCTTTGACGGCACCGAGGATGCGGTTGCCGCGGATGCATGGCTTCAGGATACCGAGGGTGGTTCTAGAAGCGGCTAGGACACCTGAGAATGAAAGGTAGCAGTGGTGCGCCTGCAGTTGTTAGATCTTGCCTGTAGCTGGTGGCAGCGCATGGCCGAAGGATTAGTGGCCCCGATTTCATGGGCAGTATTTCGGAAGAGATTCCAGACGAAGTACTTTGATGCTGGGCTCGGTACGACCTGCAGACCAGGTTCACCAACTTGAAGCAAGGAGGCAGGACGGTCGATAGCTATGCGACCGAGTTTTCTAGGCTCAGTAGGTTTCGCCCCCTTGGTGGCAACCGAGTATGATAGAGCCCAGCTGTTCCAGCAGGACTGCATTAGAGATCTTGTTGGCGGTCGAACAGTTCGAGCACCAGACGTTCGATGCAGTCTTGAGAGCAGCTATGGGCACGAGTATACCTCCCAGAGAATTAATGCTGGACCGGAGGTAGGAAGCGGTCCCTAGTCAGATGCAAATCATTAGCTCCAGCCCCGGCAGCTAGGGGAATAACTATTAGAACTCCGAGGCGGGCGGCCTCATGACGTCGTTCAGCATTCGACCCCGACGTACCCGCAGCAGCAGAAGCAAAAGTAGACTTCCGCGATGGGATGTTCTCATTGTGGAAAGCCACGGCACGTGGTGGAGATTGTCGCAGGGTTAGGGATTGTGCCTGGCTTGTGGAGCAGCAGACATCGAATTGGGGCTTTGCCCAAATAGAGGTGGTTCATCCGCATCCAACCCTTCTAGCGCTCTTCGGTGAGAGGACCGGCCCAGCACCAGTTCAGCACAGCACATATCAGTCTTCGAGGCCCTTGCCGCCTCAGTCTCAAGCATTCCAGCAGCAGCACCCCCACAGTATGCGCAAGCTCAAGCGCAGATCTAGAATAGCAGAGAGGTTTCCAGCAGAGGGACCAGCAGCCAGAGTTCAAGGTGAGGCCATGATGATGGCTGTAGAGGAAAAGTTGCACCAGGTAGGTTGTGGCAGGTACTATTCTCGTCAACTCCTTTCCAAGCTTCAGTATTATTTGATTCTGGTGCTTCGCATTCATTCATGTCTGCACGATTCGTGACACGGATAGGATTGGAGCCCGAGTCATTATCAGTGAGGCTCAATATACTTACTGGTAATGGTCTTGTTGGGTAGATCGAGTATTTTCCTCGTGTCGATCGTAGTTAGCGGTAGAGAGTTCCCCGCAGATTCGTAGAGTTTCCTGTGGCAGACTAGATGTGGTCCTAGGCATGGATTGGTTGAGGAACCATATGCTAGAATAGACTGCCATATTGGCAGAGTTGTCTTTAGTATTCCCGGCGAGCCAGAGTTTTCCTTCTCCCGGAGGCGAAGTTGAGCTTTCTCCTCCAGCATTACGATGGCAGTAGCACAGTGAATTGCCCAGGATAGTTGATGAGTTTTCCAGATGTATTTCCAGAGAAGCTTCCAGGTATGCCGCCAGAGCGGGAGATCGAGTTCACCATTGACTTGATTCCCGGAACAGCACCAGTATCAGAGCGCGTCTACAGGATGGCGCCTTCAGAATTGGAGATTTTGTACAAATGATTGAAGAACTGAGGCCAAGGGATCATCCGTTGCTATGATCGCCTTGGGGAGCCCCGATGCTTCTTGTGAAGAAGAAGGATGGTACATCCAGGCTGTGTGTTGTTATCGTACCTTGAACTCGGTGACAATCAAGAACAGATACCCTCTTCCGAGGATAGATGACTTGTTGATCAACTCAGAGGGGATTCGTTGTTTCGAAGAAGACTTGCGGTCAGGATCCACCAATCAGAGTCAGAGACAGGATATTCGACGGCATTCAGATCAGGTATGGGTATGGGAGTTTCGTTATGCCCTTTGGAGCGCCAATGTGCGACTGTATTCATGGACCTCATGATCACTTTTCATTCCCCACTTGGATCAGTTTGTGATAGTGTTCCTGGATGATATCCTGGTCTACAGCAAGAGTGAAGTGGAGCATGAGCAGCATCTCAGAATCGTCCTTCAGACGCTTAGGAAGCATCAGTTTGTACGAAAAGTTCAGTAAATGCGAGTTCTGGCTTGATCGCATTTCATACCTGGGTCATATTATTACCCAGAGGAGTGGAAGTGGATCCCAGAAGATTGTGGCTATCGAGTCATGGCCAGTGCCTAGCTCAGTGGTAGAGGTTCGTAGTTTTCTTAGATTGGCCGGCTATTACCGGCGGTTTGTTTCAGATTTTGCAAGGATTTCGCGCCGATGACCCAATTGACCCGCAAGGATGTGCCGTTTGTTTGGACAGCAGAGTGTCAGGAATCATTTGAGAAGTTGAAGCGAGATTTGATAATGGCTCCCATTCTCACCCTTCCGGATGGGATCGGAGGATTCTCAGTTTATTGTGATGCTTCGGGCAGAGGATTGGGATGTGTTCTGATGCAGCATGGGAAGGTAAGCTTATGCATCGCGACAACTTCGTGATCATGAGAAGAATTACCCGACCCACGACTTGGAATTGGCGGCAGTGGTGTTTGCGCTTAAGCTTTGGCGACACTATTTGTACGGAGATAGAGTGGAGATCTTCACTGATCATAAGAGCCTGAAGTATGTTTTCACCCAGAAGGACCTTAACATGCGGCAGAGAAGGTGGCTTGAGCTTCTGGTAGATTATGATGTGGATTTGCATTATCACCCAGGGAAGGCCAATGTTGTAGCAGATGCATTGAGCAGGAGAGCCGGAGTTTATTCCTTGACGGTACAACCAGAGTTATTGGCAGACCTTCAGAAGATAGGAATTGAAGTGGTTCTTCCAACCAGTATGGCATTGATGGCCAGTCTACAGGTTCAGTCCAGCATAGTTGAGAGGATCCGGATGGCGCAGTCAGCAGATTCCAAGATCCAGCGGCTCAGAGCAGAGTGTGAAGCAAAGAAGGCCAGAGTTAAGCATTCATGAAGATGGTACACTTAGGCATGGTAAGCGTCTTTGTACCCAGTGGAGATATCAACAGGAAGTCATGGCAGAAGCTCACAGTTCGCAGTATTCTATTCACCCCGGTGGTACGAAGATGTACCGTGATATTCGTCAGCATTTCTGGTGGAATGGTATGAAGAGGGAGATAGCCCGGTTTGTCTCTCGGTGTTTGGTTTTCCAAAAAGTTAAAGCTGGACATCAGAGGCCAGCTGGACTTCTTCAGCCCTTGTCGATCCCAGAATGGAAATGGGAGCATATAACCATAGATTTCGTGACAAGATTACCCAGATCTCCGGCCGGCAGAGATGCTATTTGGGTCATTGTGGACATGCTTACCAAGGCAGCGCACTTTCTTCCATTCAAAGTTGGACAGTCGACGGCGCAGTTAGCAGATGTATCTTCGGCAGATTGTCAGGCTTCATGGTGTGCCAGTCAGCATTACCTCAGACAGGGATTCAAGATTCACATCTCACTTTTGGCGCAGCTTGCAGAAGAGTTTGGGGACTCGCCTTCAGTTCTGTTCGGCATATCATCCGCAGACAGATGGCCAGTCAGAGCGCACAATCTAAACCCTTGAAGATATGTTAAGATCTTGTACCCTTGACTTCGGTGGTTCATGGGAGGATCACCTGCACCTGGTGGAATTCTCGTACAACAATAGTTATCAGGCCAGTATCCAGATGGCACCCTTTGAGGCTCTTTATGGCAGAAGTGCAGATCCCCGCTAGCATGGGATGATTGTGGAGAAGGCAGATGCTCGGTCCAGATATGATTGCTCAGACAGTTGAAGTGGTCAGGAAGGTCAGAGATCATCTTCGAGTTGCCCAAGATCGCCAGCGTCATTGGGCCGATGCTCATCGGCATCCCTTAGAATTTGCTGTCGGCGACCATGTATTCCTTATGATCTCGCCTAATCGCGGCGTCATTCGTTTTGGCGTGCGGGAAAAGCTTAGTCCTAGGTATATAGGGTCATTCGATATTCTAGAGCGAGTAGGAGATGTATCCTATCGTCTCGCTCTTCCATCGTCGCTAAGTGAGGTACATGATGTATTCTATGTATCCCAATTACGATGGTATATCCCGGACCCGAGCCATATCCTAGATCATTCGGAATTGGTTGTTGGTACCAACCTTTCGTATGAGGAGAGGCCCGTGTCTATTTTGGACCGGAGGGAAAAGATACTCAAGAACAAGACTATTAAATTAGTCCGTGTTGCTTGGGGTCATCACTCTCTAGGTGAGTCAACGTGGGAGCGTGAGGACGACATCCGATCGCGATATCCCTACCTGTTTGACTCGTGAGGTATAATGTCTTTCTTATGCCTTACGCTTTCCCTTCCTTGCCTGCATTGCATGATTGTATGATTGAACTGCTTAGTGTAGCTTGTCTGTGCATAGTATAGCTTGTCGTGGCAATCTCTAGCTCCTTGATTAAATTCTGAGGACGGAATTCTTTTAAGGTGGGTAGAGTTGTCACCCTCATTTTTCGTACTTCCTGTATTTCATCTTCATACTCGTATTTGATTTTGGCACGCATTTTATTTTCTCGACTTATGGACTTTTGGTTCTTGTAAATGGGTTTTAGACCATGGCTTGGTTTTATTTTGGAGTTGGTTTGGTTTGGTTGGTTTATTATGCATGGAACACCATAAGCCTACACACCACCTCCATCACACCACAACACCCTCATTAAAACCCACCAACCCTTCTCTCTCCTCCATTACTTCCATTAATTTTTCTTCTTCTTCCTTCTTCCACACAACTCTCCACCCATAGGCAAGTACACCTTGCCATCAAATAAGTACCACTTTTTATTGGTTCATTGGCTAGATTAGGACAAGGAGAACAACATTAGTACTTGATATTTTGTGATTTGGAGTCTCTATTGTTCTAGATCTATAGTTATTTTCGGATTTACATGGTTTTGATCTATTTTAGTTGGATTTTGTGGGTTTTTGAAGCTTTCATGTGGAAGAGAATTCAATTTTACTCAAGTTAGAACTTTAAAATCTAGATTTGGCTTTGATTTGGCAAAATTATGATTCTTGGTGTTCTTGGTGTTCTTGGTGTTCTTCTCGGCCTGGATTAACAGTCTGCAGCCTGCGCTCTTTAGCGCAGTGCTGGACTGCGCATCCTCTCGGCCTGTGCTCTTTAGCGCAAGGCCGATTGCGCAGCTCACCCTTTGGTGAACTGCGCATCCCTTCGGCCAGCGCATTGCGCTGAGCTGAACTGCGCTGGCGCTTCTTAGCCCAGCGTTCCCTTTTCCTTGCGCTGTCCGTCCCTGCGCAACCTGACCCCTGCGCATTCAACCATTGCGCAATCCATCTTTGGCGCAGTTGGAACTCTTGCTCAGTCCTTTCTTGCGCACTCTAATCTATGCGCAAGGCAGCCCTTGCACCCCTGGTCCCTGCGCAATGACCCATTGCGCAGTACATCTCTTGCCCCTGTAACCCAGTGCCCCTTAACCCCATGCGCAGTCTACCCTTGCGCAATGTAACCCTTGCGCAAGACAACTCTTGTGCAGCCCTTGGATGCGCAGTCTATACCCTGCGCAGCTCAATCCCTGATCCCCTTGTACAACCTACTTGTTCATGATAATTTGTTATTTCTTGATCTTGGCTCTTCTATAGCCCTGTATATTGATATATTTTTGATGTTTTACGTCCATTTTATATCCTTATGCCTTTTGTCATGAACATGATTTTGCTTAATATATTTTGAATAACTATGGCACCTGGCATGGTTTGGCTTGTAACCTGATAACTTGATAGTGACCCAATGGGGTGCACTCTTGACTTGTAACCTGATAACTTGATAGTGACCCAATGGGGTGCACTCTTGACTTGTAACCTGATAACTTGGTAGTGACCCGATGGGGTGCACTCTTGACTGGTAACCTGATTTGCTTGACACCGTGGGTGGTCCTTCTTGCTTGCTTGCTAAATCCACTTTTCCAGTCTTACATCATGTCTAGGATGGGACTCCTGAGTACCACGATCAGGAGTACCTATTAAAAAATGGACTAAGGTAATAACTAGAATAACACAGTAGTCATGACGAGATGACACAGCTACAGGCAATCCCGTTACCTGGGCGCTTCTTGGGATCTGTAGCCTGCCGACGAGTAGGGCACATTTCCAGCGCACTGTTACGTGTTGCACCTTCTAAGTCACCTAAGGGTACATGCGTTTCCTGGACGATGTACCCACCTGAATTCAACCCTTAACTTTCGACCTGGGTAGCCTGGATGGTCTGCAGGGCTTGTGGTTGTGGTACAATCTCACTGCATCTTCTTAGTAATTAGGCCTGTGATAACCCTAGCTAGTTAAAGTAGCAAGCCGTAGTATTTGCTTGGCCGTGATTGATTGAATGAGGTGTAACCAATTAAGCCATGTCTTGATCCAGTATAAGATGGTTTATCTTGATTTCTTACATCATGATCTTGTCGATAAATGGTGTGAATCCAAGCTCTGTTCAGATGAAGGGTTACAACCCCGTCCTTATTTGGTTTACGGGTTGTAACCTGGATATCGGAATAGTTCCATGGTTGTCTCATCGTATATCATCTTGATATGTTTATCATTAATCCCAGTTTTATATTTATTTTGTGTTGATTGCTGGTTTTGTGCTTATTTCGTGGCCCCATTGTGGCACTTGCTCTTTCTGGGGTTGACCCAGCTGGTTTTTGTGGCCAGATTTCGGAGCAGCTCCCGAGTCTACCAAGCTTCCAGCCCCATGGTGACGACTAGACGGAACCCGGGCCAAGAGTGGGTTTTCCTTTTTGTTTTGCCCATTTTATTGTAAATTTATTCTTTTGAGACATTTAGCCGACGAGCACCTGTTAGCTCGATGCATTTACTTACTGTCTGCCTACGGGCTGTATACATGATTGACAAATCCTAGGTTGATCATGTAATGACTAAACTCTTGCTAGTCCTAACATTTTGTAAAGACTAGCTTCATGATCAGCTGAATATGTAATGTTTGGGACGTCTTACTATTGTATATTTAATGATCATACATCTTGTGACATCTACTTACTTGTTGTGATTGAGACATTAGGCTTGTTCATGACCATAAGAGACTGTTGGCTTGTAGTAAACCCCATATATCTAGACAGCCGTGACCGTATATCGAGGTGGTTCCCATTTCAATATACGTAGCTGGCTATGTCTGCCCCCGCTCTCCAGTATTCTAGTTCTGGGGCGTGACAAAATGTGAGTGTGAGACATAGGGTGTAAGTGTATGCTGTGTCTGGCCATAGGACAGCAAGAAGGAAGGAAATCAATCACAAAATTCATAAAACTGAAACCAATAGGAGGGCAGGTTTAGGGACTAAAACCAATCCTTAACAACATTAAATAGGTTTAATCAACTGTCCAAACTCGATTTAAAACCTAGAAAATAACAGATAATACTGGTTTCAGAAAAATGGGGGTAAATGAGATACAAATCGAGCTAAAATGCAAAAAAGAGGTTGGTAATTAAAATATACGTTACATATGTGTCATACAAGGTGTTTGTGTCCAAACAAAAGGACACAAACGTGTCCAAATGGTTCCGGATACGAAACAGTGCACACATGCACAGTTCAGTGTACTGTATCGTGCACGTGTAACGCGTGTCGTGCACACGACACAGACGAACTAGGACTCATGCACACTAACCTAGGTAGACCACCTATAGGGCTACCCAATAGGCTAGCTAACCCATGTCCAAGTCGTGTCAGTGAGTGACACGAAGCCCGTATCAGTGTCAAGAAATTCGGACTGCACTGTCAGCCCCGACTAGTACAACGTGGATAACTCCCTTGACACGCCACATGACATGTGGGACTTGACACATGGCATGTCGGTCACTGCCCCATGACGTGTTTGAGTCTCGTGTCATATAATCACGTGTTGTGTCAGCTACAGCTCCTGAGTAGCAGGAGAGAACTGTAGTAGTGCGCGCGTCTGTACAAACAGTGTGTGCACGTGTCGAATCCGACACGACACGACACAGGGACACCCCCAGACCAAAAGAAATGTGTAAGCGACAAAAAAAAATTTCTTTTTCAAATAGATTTCGAAAATAACACAAAATGTTTCTCTGTGGCATTTTCACAAACACTTGCATAGGGACACTGATACATGTCCAAAACGGACATGAAACCTATGAAACTCGACACGAAACCAATGCAACCACCTAGGGACTCCTAGGGCATCCTAAATGTATAAAGAAATTGAAATTTCAATGAGTATTGAAGAAGTTACCTATAGATGAACTTTCTAGAAAATCCTCCTTTGTTGAGCTCCTCTCCTTGATATCCAATCCAACAAATCAATATCAAACTGAAATAAAACTCCAATAACAGCAAGTATAGGTATATTAAAACCTAATGGAAGAGATTTGAATGAAGAAGGACATGAAATGGAACTTCTATGGATTAAATGAAGTAGGAACAAACATCTTTCTAAACTTGATCTTTCCAAAAAGGCAACCCTAAAACTAAGAGAGTATTTATAAGTGGGGTTCCCAATAAGGATATGTTGGCCGGCCACATAAGTCTAGGGCTAGGGTTTTGTAATTTCTTGGGCTTTGGGCCAATCTACAAGCTATGACTTAAGTTGATTTATCAATGGTTCTAAATCATAAGTCATGACTTATGACTTTCTAATTCCTATTGCTAACTAGAGTCTATTGACCAAACTAAGAGTTAGCTTAGGTTAGACTAGACTCATATAACCTAACCAAGTCCATACTAACTAGGGTTAGCTTCTAGGTTGGTCTACAAGGGTCAAAACTAGTCAAAGTCAACCTAGTCAACCCTCATCCAAACAATTCCAAAATAATTCCTAAAAATTTCCATAAATTCAAATAAATTCTAATAAATTCAAATTGCCCCAAAATGTCAAAAATACCCTCAAATAGAAATGTGGTAGTGACAAATTTACCTCCTTAAAAATTTTGTCCTCAAAATTGAAAGACGAAATGCAACTGATGAGAAGGATAGAAAGTATACCTCAAGGTCCAAAAAGATATGGGTACCGCTCGCGCATCTCATCGTCCCGCTCCCAGTAGACTCTTCTGGAGAATGATGCCTCATGCGACGCATACCAAGGGTATGACCTGGTTCCACAGAACCTTCTCCGTCGATCCAGTAACTCCACTGGCTGCTCTGGACAGCTGAGAGAAGGCCCAACCTCAATCTCTGAATGATCGAGCACATGGCTAGGGTCAGCCATGTACCACCTCAACTGTGATACATGGAATACGTTGTGGACCCCCACAAGTGCAGGCGACAAGTCTAGCCTGTATGCAACGTCACCGACTTTCCCTGATAACAAAAGGGCCGATGAAGCGTAGGCTAAGCTTCCCGCCTCCACCAAAACGTATCGTACCATGAGTTGGAGATATCCTTAAAAAACCTGGTCTCCGACCTAATCACAAGCAAGGTCTTAATTATAATAAACAAACATGATCAAAAATCAAAACAAACAAACCTAAATCTAATCCTACTCTAATCTGTACCTCAAACTCCAAGGGCCTCCAGTGGCTATCGGCCCAGTGTAGATGTCTGTCCTGCGCCACGTAAGTCTATCCCTGATGAGCTTCACCTTTTTGGCTGCGTCAACAACCATCTCTGGCCCCAGTAAAGCTCGCTCACCAACATCATCCCAAGAGAAGGGTGTACGATACCTACGCCCGTACAGAGCCTCAAAAGGTGACATCTCGATATGGCCTGGAAACTATTATTGTAAGCAAACTCCACCAAATGAAGATGATCCTCTCAGGAACCCCAAAGTCCAGGACGCATGTTTGCAACATATCCTCAAGAGTCTGGATAGTCCTCTCTGACTGTCCGTCCGTCTGGGGGTGGTATGCAGTACTAAACTTGAGCTGAGTGCCCAATCTGGTCTGCAGACTCCTCTAGAAATGGAAGTAAAGTGACTATCTCAATCTGAGACTATGCTGACCGAAACCCCATGAATCCTGACTATCTGCCGTATATACATCTCCGCTAGCCCCTCTGTAGACGTACCCACCTTGAATGGCAAGAAGTGGACCGATTTGGTTAACCTGTCAACATAACCCAAATCGCATCCTTTTCTCCTGGTGTGCACGACAATCCTGATACGAAGTCCATAGTGATATGCTCCTATTTCCACTCGGAATGGACAGCGGCTGTAAAAATCCACCGGGCCTCTGTCTCTCTGCCTTGACCTGCTGACAGACCAGCACCTAGCCACGAAGCGAGCCACCTCCCGCTTTATTTCGGACCACCAAACATGCTCCTTCAGATCTTGGTACATCTTGTTGGCACCCGGGTGTATGGAGTACTGAGATCTGTGGGCCTCCTAAAACCTGCTCTCTGAGCTCTCCGTTGGGCACACATAATCTGAACCGTGCCTCAAGGCACCATCCTCTGCAAGAGAAAACTCTCCATCAAGCAATCCTGCTCGAACCTGCTCTCGGAGACACCGCAGAGCAACGTCCTCAAACTATGCCGACTTGATCCTCTCCACCAAGTCTGACTGAATCTGCATACCCCATAACTGCATCTGTACTCCGGGCACGATCACCTCAATCCCTAGGCTCTCCAAATCAGCAAGCAAGTGACGATCCATGGTCAAACACATGGCTATCGGATACCTACTCAAGGCATCGGCAACCACGTTGGCCTTCCCTGGGTGATACTGAAGTAGGATGTCAAAATCCTTCATCAACTCTAGCCATCTACGCTGTCTCATGTTCAACTCCTTCTGAGTGAACACATACTTTAAGCTCTTGTGATGTGAAGATCTCCACCCTCTCACCATATAGATAATGCTTCCACAACTTCAGAGCAAATATCACTGCTGCCAGCTCCAGGTCGTGGGTAGGGTAGTTCTTCTCATGAGGACATAATTACCTGGAAGCATAGGCAATCACCTTCCATGCTGCTGCAAGACGCAACCCAGCCCCTTCCCTGAAGCATCACTATAAATAGTAAAACCACCTGATCCTGAAGGCAATGTCAGAATCGGAGTGTCATAAGCCGCTTCTTCAACTCATCAAAAGTTCTGATACTCCTCTGACCAAATATACTCAGCATCCTTCCGGGTCAACCGAGTCAACGGCTCTGCAACCCGGAGAAATCCTGCACAAATCATCGATAATATCCTGCCAGCCCCAGGAAATCCTGATCTCTGCAACTGATGTCGGCGCTGCCCATGCCTCAACTGCTACAATCTTCTTGGGGTCAACTGAGATACCATCTCCAGTCACCACATGCCCCAAGAAGTCCACCTGGTCCAAGAAAACTCATACTTGGAGAGTTTTCTATAAAGTTGCTCTCTCCTGAGAGTCTCCAGCACGATCCTCAAATGCTCCTCGTGCTCCTCCTCAGTCTTGGAATATACCAAGATGTCGTCGATAAACACGACCATAAACTGATCCAGGTACTGATGGAACACCTTGTTCATCAGGTTCATAAACACTGCTGGTACATTGGTTAGCCCAAACGGCATAACCAAAAACTCAAACTGCCCGTACCGCGTCCTGAAAGCGGTCTTGGGAATATCCTCCCCCTTCACCTTCACCTGGTGATATCCCAACCTCAGATCAATCTTGGAAAATACCCGAGCTCCGCTCAATTGGTCAAACAGATCGTCGATCCACGGCAGTGGGTATCTGTTCTTGATCGTGAGGTTGTGGAGTGCCCTATGTCAATACACATCTGTACTGACCCATCCTTCTTCGGCACAAACAACACTGGTGTACCCCATGGCGACGAACTCGAATGGATGAGCCCTTGTCCTGTAGCTCATCCACCTCCTTCTTCAGCTCCACCAACTCACTATTGTTTATCCGATAGACATGCTGAGAGATGGGTTCCGTCCTGGAACCAAGTCTATCGAGAACTCTATGTCTATGTCTGGTGGCAATCTTGGCAACTCCTCTGGGAAAACATCCATATACTCTGCTATCAAGGGGTGTGGAATCGCCTGCTCCTCGACTGAGACTCCACAAAAGACTTCGCTGCTCTGCTCTGCCTGACGTCTGGAGTACTCGAACTCTGGCTCCTCCGGCGCTCTGAAGAGAACTCTACCCCCTCTGCAATCAATGCTGGCGTGGTGCCTGCTCAACCAATCCATGCCTAGTACTATATCGTAGTTCGGCAATGACATACGAGCAGGCTCACCTCCAACTCACGGCCTCCCAAAACTATACTCCGACCCTTACAAACATTACTCACGAGGATAATGCCACCCCCGGTTGTGATCTTGTTAGTCCTAGCAACGATTCGGCTACGATACCGTATCTAATCGCAAAAGATACTGATATGAAGCTATGCGAAGCATCGAATCGAATAATGCAAAAGCTGGACTGGAGTCGAGAAGAATCGAACCTGCAATCAGCTCTCCTATCACATGCATCCTCAGCCGCTATGGCGAAAGCTCGCCCGGTTGGCCTTCCCTGGCCTGCTGCTGGTGCTGAACAAATCTCTGATGCTGCATCGGCAGTGCTGGTCCCCTCTGCTGGCCTGCTGGAGCTCTGACTGCTGCCCCCTGAGCTGCTCGTCCCAGACGGCACTCCCTCATCTGGTGGTCTGCTGAACCACACACTAGGCACTGGCCCAGCCTCTTCCGGTACTCATTGAAGACATGCCCGGCTTCTTGTAGTAAGCACAAGTAATACCCTATCTTTGGCCCTGCTGGTGCTGCCTCGGCTGCTGCTGCTGGTGGACTGGCCTCTACTGGATCGGCTGCGGCTGGAACTTCCTCAGCTGCTGGTGCTGAAAGTGGGGCCTCTTGGCCTGGCCTCCGCTGCTGCTGTCCCCAACTGGTCTCGCCCCCTCTTGAGCCTAAGCTCAAGATCATCCTCTTCCAACAAGGCTCCCGTCAAGATCTCCTCGAATGTGGCATCCCGGTTGCCCTTGGTCAAGGACTTGACCTCCTTGACTAGACCCTTTCGGAACCTCTAGGCCTTCGCCGTCTCGCTCAAGCCCTCTACGAACTTGCGAGGCGGCCGAACTCCCCTGCGTACTCCTCTACTGAAAGACTCCCCTGGACTAGCCTCTCGAACTGCGACTCCAAGGCTCTGACTGCTGAATCTAAATAACTTCTTCTTGAAGAAGCCCTTGAACTCCTCCCAGGTCTGTCCAGCTACCCCCACCCTGGGGTCTGACTGATACCAGGTGCGAGCAAGATCTCGCATCCGGCTAGCTGCTACCTCTATCTGGAGATCTGCTGGTATCCGGGCCAGCGGAAGATCTCCTCCATATGCTCGATCCACTCATCGACATATAGAATCCCCTCTGTCCTCAGAAAGTCTCTGGGGCTCATCTTCTGGAACTGCTCTATCCCCGGTGTCCTCGGCTGCTGCACCACTAGTCGAGCTGCGACCGTCGTAAGGGCCAACTCCATGCCCCTGTCCTGTCGGGCCTGCTGACGGTCCATGAACTGCTGGAAGTAGGCAAACATCTGTGCCGCATCCACGTATCCTGTAGGTGGCGGCTGCTGGAAAGGGTCCTCTGGGATGACTGGGTCCTGCCCCCGAGCTGGTGGAGGCATACCCCCTGTTGCTACTGCTGGAGTCCCAATACGAACTGAGGTGGCAGGAGCTGCAGTCTCCTGGCCTCGCTGTACTGGCTGAGAGGTAGCAGTCCCCTCCAAAGTATCCCCATGAATGGTACGCTGCGACCGAGTCTCTACCATCCTGAAGATAGACAAACAAGAGTATCAATTTCTGAGAGAGAAGCGATATAACAAGGGCGAAAATTAAAATTCAAAGGATCAGCTGACAATAAGGGTTTAGATAGCATAAAAGAATTTTTCCTAATGTGATTGAGTACCTTAATAATTAATGTCCTATATCCTACTGCAGGCTGTTGATACTCTAATTCGAGTACTACTACACTTCTAGTCTAGACCTGTATGGGCCACCACTAAAAACGTGTTACGACCCGTACCCTAGAGTAAGGGCACGAGACGTGGGTACGTCCAGCCTACGCCGTAGTGTCGGCGGTAGAACGCTGTCCTAGGTCAACATACATCTAACAATATATCTCTAAACAGTTTATACTCCCCGAATGGGGGTGACATAACAGTAAATGAACTCAATCACAACTAAGAAAGAGATAGCACGATATGAAATAGAACTCAAGGAAATATAGATGATAAAGTCGTCTAAGATAATCCCAGCAAATATCCGAGGTACATAGTCTCAGCTACTGAATGAAAGAATATATACAACTCAGAAACTCTGAACAAAAAATAAGTCTAGCTAAACATGTCTCAAGGCAACGTAAAATAAGATAAGCCTAACTAAACTAGTCTAGGCAATGGGGGTGATGTCCTCAGCTAGAGCTGGTCCTCCTGAGAGTCCAGCTCACAAGTGTCGTCTAGGGCTGCCCGTAGAAGGTATCCACACAGGCCTCATCCTCGTCCTCTGTAATATTTCAACAGGTCCAGTCAGGACAGGAGCGAGCACAGTACATCTCAACAGTTCATAGCAGGTTAGAAAATATAATCATGCAGTAAAGTAAGATACAGGTACTGAAAGAAATGCAGTATGTAAACAGAGAGAACTGTAATAAAATATCTACTATAATAGAGACTAACAGTGGCTAGTGAGTCAGAGTACAATATAGACATGTAAATGGCATAGAGATTCTGATGCTACACTATGGAAAGATTCTGATGCTACACTACTTGGATAGTATTCACATGTCTACTTCTACTCCCCAGTACCCCCAATCAATACACAAGGATCCAGCCAGGTTATGTTATGATTCCATGCAATGGCCCCCGAAGGTGATACATGGATGTCCCATAAATGGGATTCTAGGAGATTCTAGGATACCCAGAAAATGGGATAAGAGATTCTAGGAGACTCTGTGATCATAAGAGTATATGTCACAAGTGATCAAATAACCAATGAAGCATAGTGATACACCATGTAAGTGAAACACACAGAACATGTAGTACCCGATGCTCCCTAAGGATAACATCTCAAAAAGGATCCTATAGTACCAATCCGTGTGACCAACATGACAGTAACAAGTAAAGTAATTTAATGATATAATTCTAAGCAGGATATAAAATGATTAGAGAATGTACTCGCCTGGTATCTGAGTGTCCAATATGAAAGTACTGTCCGAGGAGAGGTGTCTGGCTCCTAATCAGAACAACACAAGTCACAACAAGTCTAACATGGTAAAATGAAGTTCTACTATGCACTCTACATGAGTCTAGGTCAATCTAGGCCAAAGTCAACTCTTGGTCAACTCTGGTCAACCCTAGAAGTCAAACTTGGTCAACTATGGTCAAACAAGGTCTAACAAGTCTAAACTAGGTCAAACTAGCCTATACTAGTCGAACTAGTCTATTCTAGGTCTAATAAACCATTCTAGGTTCTAACAAGACTAATCTAGGCTTACTAGGCAATAACATGCCCTAACAACCAGCATAACACTACACACATGATAATATATCTAATATATATATATATAATGGTAGGCACTCACATATATAAAATATGTGTGGCATATATGATACCTATATATATAGCTACACCTCACTACTATATATAAATATATATAGAGAAGGGCACATGTGTTCAAGAGTATGTATAAAGTGTCAAGAGACTTAAACATGTGTGTGTGTGAGAGAGATAAACATGTGTGTGTAGAGTGTGTCATGTGCTAGTGATACAAGAGTGTGTGATATGCAAGACATGTGAGTGTGTGTCAGAAATAACATAAGAGTATGCGGGTGTGTAATCAAGATGTCCTAAAACAGTGAATATCAACCTGTGTGTGTGTGTATAAGTGAGTCATGAGTGTTCAGTCACAAGAGAGTGTGAGGGTAGTACATGAGGGTGTGAGTGAATGGTGAGTGAAATGTGAGTGTGAGATAGGGGTGTAAGTGTATGCTGTGTCCTGGCCATAGGACATCAAGAAGGAAGGAAATCAATCACAAAATTCATAAAACTGAAACCAAATTCACATATTAGTAAAGGGAAAAACTGAACCCAGTTTCCAGTTTTTCACCTTAACCCCATTTGATTGCAATAAACCACCAATGACACCCAAAATCAAAACCCAAGTAGATAACTAATAGGAGGACAGGTTTAGGGACTAAAACCAATCCTTAACAGCATTAAATAGGTTTAATAAACTGTCCAAACTCAATTTTAAAACCTGGAAAATAACAGATAATACTGGTTTCAGAAAAATAGGGGTAAATAGATTCGACCAATCAAATCGAGCTAAAATGCAAAAATAGAGGTTGGTAATTAAAATATACATTACATATGTGTCATACAAGGTGTTTGTGTCCAAACAAAAGGAACAAACGTGTCCAAATGGTTCCAGATACGAAACAGTGCACACAGGCACTGTTCAGTGTACTGTATCATGCACGTGTGCACGCGTGTGCACACGACACAGCACGAACTAGGACTCATGCACACTAACCTAGGTAGACCACCTATAGGGCTACCCAATAGACTAGCTAACCCCTGTCCTAGTCGTGTCAGTGAGTGACAAAGCCCGTATCAGTGTCAAGAAATTCCCGACTGCACTGTCAGCCCCGACCAGTGCAACGTGGATAACTCCCTCGACACGCCATGTGGACACGTGGGACTTGACATGGGACTTGACACGTGGCGTGTCAGTCACTGTCCCATGACGTGTGTCGAGTCTCGTGTCATATAATCACGTGTCGTGTCCGCTACAGCCCCGAGTAGCAGGGAAAACTGTAGCAGTGCGCGCGCATGTGCAAACAGTGTGTGCACGTGTCGAATCCGATACGACGCGGCACAGGGACACCCCCAGACCAAAAGAAATGTGTAAGCGCAACAAAAATTAATTTCCTATTCAAATAGATTTCGAAAATAACACAAAAAGTTTCTCTGTGGTATTTTACAAACACTTGCATAGGAACACTGATACGTGTCCAAAACGGACACGAAACCTATGAAACTCGACACGAAACCAATGCAACCACCTAGGGGACTCCTAGGGCTTCCTAAATGTATAAAGAAATCAAATTTCAATGAGTATTGAAGAAGTTACCTATAGATGAACTTTCTAGAAAATCCCCTTTGTTGAGCTCCTCTCCTTGATATCCCAATCCAAAATCAATATTAAACTGAAATAAAACTCCAATAATAGCAAGTATAGGTATATTAAAACCTAATAGAAGAGATTTGAATGAAAAAGGACATGAAATAGAATTTCTATGGATTAAATGAAGTAGGAATTTTATCAAACACCTAAAAGCCTACACTGATACGTGTCCGATACGGACACCAAATCAATACGGATTTCTACCAAACTTTTCCTAAAGCTAGGGGACACTAGAAGGATGCATCTATGGAATAAAATCAGAAATTTAGGGTAATTTGTAGGGATTACCTATAAGGATCCAATCTCCAAAAAAAACCCCAAATAGTGAAGTCTCCTTCCTCAAGCTATGTCCCAATGAGCTCTCCTCCTTGCAAGCTAGCCTCCTTCTTCTTCTACTCTAGGTTTGGATTCAAATGCAAGAGATTGTGATCAATTTGGTGGAGGAATGATGAAAGGGGGAAGAAATTAGGGTTTCCTAAAGGGAATTTCTAAAAGACGCAAGTGGTTTGAGGAGACATTATATCGACTGAAATTAGGTTTAAAATGGGCTGTGGTGGTCGGCCATGTAGGGGATTAGGGTTAGGGTTTCATGTAAATGGGCTTGAGCCAAGTTCATAAGCTAGCTAGCTCAACCCCTTAGCTATAAGTCCAAAATACATAACTCTCCCCCTCTCATGAACCCTAGCCACACTTAAATCAACTAAGACTAACTTAAGTCACATTAGTGTCCCACACCATGCTAACTAAGTCATTAAAGTCAAAGTCAAACTCTAGGCTAGCTCTAAAGTCACAACTAGCAAAAGTCAAAAATTACAACACCAATGCATATAATAAAATAATTCACAAAAATCAAAATGACCAAAATACCCTCAAGACTAAAATGTGGTAGTGATAAATCTACCCTCCTTAAAAGAATTTGCCCTCGAAATTGAAAGGCGAAACTGAACTGATGAGAAGGATAGACAATCATACCTCAAGGTCCAAAAAGATATGGGTATCGCTTGCGCTTTTCATCCTTCTGCTCCTAGGTAGACTCTCCTGGAGAATGATGCCTCCATGCGACGCGAACCAAGGGTATCACCTAGTTTCTCAGAACCTTCTCTTGTCGATCCAGAATCTTCAGGCTTCTCTGGATAGTTAAGAGTAGGTCCCACCTCAATCTCTGAGTGATCGAGTACATGGCTAGGATCTGCCACATACCGTCTCAGCTACGACACGTAGAATACGTTATGGACTCCCACTAGTGCAGGTGGCAAGTCTAGCCTGTAACCTACGTCACCGACTCTCTCGCTGATCACGAAAGGTCCGATGAAGCGCGGGCTAAGCTTCCCCCTCCACCAAAATGTATCGTACCACGTGTCAGAGATATCATTAGAAAAACCAGATCTCCAACCTAATCACAAACAAGGTCTCAATTACTAATATATTCAAACATGATCAAACAAAATCACAAACGAACAACTCCTAATTCTAATCCTATTTCTAAACTGTACCTCAAACTCCAAAGGTCTGTGGTGGCTATCGGCCCAGTGCCGATGTCTGTCCTGCGCCATGCGAATCCGATATCTGATGAGCTTCACCTTCTCGGCTGCATCTACAACCATCTCAGGTCCCAATAACGCTCGCTCTCCAACATCATCCACTACTCAAAAATATCAATTTTTGACTCTTTAGGTTCGCAAATATTGACGGACTATGACAGTCGTTAAATTTTTGTCGGACTAAATCTGTCAATTTCTATTAAAACCTATTAAAATATTAAATAGAAACAATTGAATGAACGATCTCTTTTCCCCTAAAAATTTTACAGCTTAGGATTGGAGCCAAAATGAGCACCATTTCATCTCTCATCCCCCCTCTCTCTCTCCTCTCTCTCTCTCTCTCTCTCTCTCTCTCTCTCATATCTCTCTCTGAATTTTAATCTCTCCTAGAATCGATCTCTTCTCAGGTTCTCAGTTTTGTTGACACAAAGTCACAGTCAACCAAATATTGATAATATTGACTAAATAATACTTGTAATAATTCAATACGACACACGACGACTACATCGCAAGTCAGACGACAGCTTAGTTCATGTAAATACAACTTATTTTGAGTCTGTATTTTATATTTTATTGAGTCTAGACTGATGTAAGCTGAGATATGTTGAGCTTTTGAGACTTAACCTATAACCTACCCAAAATCCATAAGCTCCACATATCCAAATAAGCCCATTGGACCCTAAGACCCATTCTGTGCTCTGGAGACAGAGTTCGGGCCGAACTCTGTCCCTAAAAATTAGCTCCCTAATTTTTAGGGTTAGCTGGTTGTAAGTTGTCCAACAGCCAAATATTTGAAATTTTCTACCAGAATTCTGGCCGAATTCTGCCTGTTAATATCCTATAATAGGCCATGAATTCTCCCATTTTCAATCATCCAATCTTCTCTTCTCTTCTCTCTAAAGATTAATATAAGCCATACCCTTCTTCATCTACTAGCCACAAGCCTCCTAGCCTCAAGTGCTCAGCATCTTTCAGTTAGGAGTTTTGTGCAAGAGTTCAAGAAGTCGCTTGGAAAATTCCAAGCATCGCCACTACGATCCTTTGTAAGAAGTTGACGTGCTCTTTTGAAGAAAAGGCACGGATGTAACTACTATTTCATAAATAGTGGATTTAATCCTGAGCTAGAGTTCTTAGGCCTGGACTAGTCCTCCACGAGGGAAACCAGGTTAAAATCGGCTGTGTTTGCGTATGCTCTCTTACTTCTTATTTATTTCCGCATTTACTCTGATTACTTTATATTGTGAAAGAGTTGGATTTTTAATTGGTTATTATTGCTAGAAACTCTATTCACCCCCTCTAGAGTTGCCATCTGTTCTTCAATTGGTATCAGAGCTCTGTTCTCTCAACAAGGACTAACATCCTAGAGCTAATCCATGGCAACCACACAATCCTTGATTTCCAATCATGGTGAAGGACAGTCCACTCATAGGCCTCCCCTATTTGATGGAACCAACTACACCTATTGGAAAACAAGGATGAGATTTTATCTCAAGTTGTTAGACTTCGACCTGTGGACCATCGTCACCGATGGTTACAAAAAGCCCGCCAGGATAGTTGTCAATGGCGATCTTGTTGAGAAGCCACATGACAAATATGAAGGAACCACCCAAGTCAAGGAATCGAAGATAAGTCGACTCACTCAAGAATATGAGGCTTTCAAGATAAAGCCAAATGAGACGATCACGCAAATGTTCACTCGATTCCTCGATCATCAACCCCCTGTCTTTGCTCGGCAAACAATACACAAATCATGAGAAGATTCGCAAGCTACTTAGGGACTTCCAAAGATTTGGAACCCTAAGGTGACAGCCATCGTAGAAGGAAATGATCTCATAACTATGTCCATGGAGACTTTGATGGAAAAGCTGATGACTCATAATCTTGATCTCAAAGACTTCGAAGAGCCTGCTCTAAGACTAAAGAGATCGCCCTTAAAGCTCACTAACAAGGGCTGACCCCGAAGACGGATGACGACTCAGAAGGTGAAGATCAAGCTCTCCTTGTCCACAATATCAAGAAATTCCTTCGCTTTAATCGAAGAAAGAAGGAACCACAAAAGATAACGAAGAAGAGCCAACATGCTACGGTTGCAAGAAGACTGGACACGTCCGAAAAGACTGTCCATACTTGAAGAAGAGCGCTATGAGAAACCATACAAGAAGGGCTCCTCAAAGAAATGCCAATACAAGCATTTGGCATGAAAGCGATGCTAGTGACTCCGAGGAAGAAAAAGACTCTTCTCAAGATACAAACGTGTGCCTAATGGCAACGTCCGACAAGGTACCAAACGAAACTCTAGATGATTTCTCTTTTGATGAACTTGGCGATGCATTCACAGATTTACTTGATGACCACAAGAAAGTCATCGGTAAATACAAACATGCCAAGGAAAAGATCAAAAGTTATGAAGTCAAAATTCAAAGACTTTCTTTATTGCTTGATAACATTAGAGACACTTCACCCACGAAGTCACTGGTGAGGTATCTAAGCTTAAACTAAGCCTTCATGATGCTGAACACATATTGAACAACAAACACAAAATCACTACTCTCAACACAATACTTGCTGAAGAAAAGAGTAGATACAAGATTTCTATGACTAAGATATATGGCTTGAATGCTAAGGTTACTGAACTGCAGGCTGTCTCCAAGAGATTAAGACTAAGTTGGGAAAACAGGTTGCTCAAACCCAATCACATGAGACACACACACAACACAATAGTCATCCACGTCATCCACCTACAACACGTAACCATGCTTACATATACACACTTTCACAAACCACATGCACATAGAAATAACTATCATATGTCACAATATCATCATGCTACACATAGAACAATCATCACCATGGTGCACAAAAACAACATCACCATCACTCTGCATATAGACATCATCACCATGCTATTCCATATAGACAAAATCACTATGCCACTCCACATCACTCCTCATATAGTCATCATCACCATGCTAACTCTACATATCATCATATTACTCTCATCACTCCACTTATAGACATCATCAGTATGCTCCTAATATAAATAGGAATGCTATGTGTCCTTATTGTGGTTTACATGGACACATCTCACCACAATGTAGAATTAAAGATTAGTAGATAGAAACATATATGCATGGTTTCTGAAAACTAACTTTTCGGACCCTCAAGAAATTGGGTACCAAAGGTCACATCTACTCTTGATGTAGGTGGACCTTCCCTCCTCAACTAAGAGTAAGTGGATTCTCGATAGTGGATGCTCGCGGCATATGACAGAAGAACCAAATCTTTTCGCATCACTATCGATGAAGAGAGAAGGATATGTATCCTTCGCAACAACCTAAAAGGTTATATTATAGGTAATAGTATTATTGGTCATCCTCCCTCTCCTGTAATAAAGGATGTCTGCCTAGTGACCGAGTTAAAGGATAACCTGCTCAGCATTAGTCATCTGGCTAATCATGGATATGACATTAACTTTGGACAAATAAATATTTTATTTATGATAGGTCAACAGGAGACATCGCTTTTGAAGGGATAAGAGGGATAATATTTATATCTTCTATTTGTCTAGAGATACTAACAATGCAGGTAGATGCCTATATGCTCATAAGGATGAAAGATTAACATTAGCGTCTTGGTCACGCCAATATAGATACTATATCCAGGCTATCAACCAAGAAGCTAGTTAGAGGCTTGCCTGACATCACATTCAAAAAGGACACGGTATGTGCCGAATGTGAAATAAACAAGGCAACCAAGTCCTCATTTCATTCCATTAACTCTGTAAGTACTACTAGACCCTTGCAACTACTTTATATGGATTTTTTTAGCCCTAGTAGAGTAGCCAGTCTTGGTGGAAAACTCTATGCTTTGTTATTGATGATGACTTTTCTAGATTTACTTGGGTTTTCTTTCTTGCAAATAAAAGTGACGCTATTTTGGTTTTCAAGATTTTTGATAAGAAAGTTCAAAATGAAAAAGGCTACATGATTACTCGAATCCGAAGTGATCATGGAGGCGAATTCGAAAATTCTGATTTGAAATTTTGTGATTCTAATGGTTTTGATCATGAGTTTTCTTGTCCAAGAACTCCTCAACAAAATGGTGTTGTGGAGCAGAAGAATAGGACTTTTGGCGATATGGCTAGAGTCATGTTGAACAAGTTTTCACTTTCGAAATACTTTTGGGCTGAAGCTGTCAGTACAACATGCCACATTTTGAATAGGGTACTTATTCGTCCTATCACGAAGAAAAACCCTATGAACTTTGGTTTGGGAGAACCCTAAATGTTTCTTATTTTAGATTTTTTGGTTGTAGATGTTTTATCCTTAACACCAAAGACAACTTAGGCAAATTTGATGCCAAAGCTGACGATGGTATTTTCCTTGGCTATGCTGCCAAGAGCAAGGGATATTTTAACAAACGCTCATTAATTGTGGAAGAGTCTACAAATGTGACTTTTGATGAAGATAACAGTGCAGCAGCTACTCTTGATGATGATATTGAGCCATCAACTTCTACTCCAATGAATACCACCGAAACCAATTCTCTGGAGGGCTTGCCAAAGAAATTCTCTTTCAAGCCTTCACATCCAGAAAATTTGTAATAGGTGAAGTTTCACGTGGAGTAACTAATAGATCATCATTAAGAGATTCTATTGCTAGCACTGCCTTTATTTCACAAATTGAGCCGAAAAACATTTTAGAAGCTTTCAATGGTGAATTTTGGATTTCTGCTATGCAAGAGGAACTCAACCAATTCGAGAGGAGCCAAGTATGGGAACTCGTTCCTAGACCGGCCAATCACTCGATTATTGGTACTAAATGGGTTTTTAGAAACAAAGTAAATGAAGATGGTTCAGTTACACGCAACAAAGCCCGTCTAGCCCAAGGATACAACCAAGAGGAAGGTATCGACTACGATGAGACGTATGCTCCTGTTGCTAGATTGGAATCCATTCAGATGCTTTGTGCATTTGCAAATTTTTAAAATTTCAAATTATTTCAAATGGATGTTAAAAGTGCTTTCTTGAATGGATTTATTAAGGAGGAAGTTTATGTAAAACAACCCCGTGGTTTTGAAAATCATAAATTTCCGACCATGTGTTCAAGCTAAAGAAAGCGCTATATGGCCTCAAACAAGTCCCTAGAGCTTGGTATGAATGGCTAAGCAACTTCTTGCTTGAGAAAGGTTTTTCTAAAGGAAAATTGGCACCACACTTTTCATAAAATCTTTCAAAAACACTATTCTTTTAGTAAAATATACGTAGATGATATTATATTTAGTTCTACTGATGAAACCCTCTGTCAAGATTTTGCCAAGTGTATGCAGACCGAGTTTGAGATGAGCATGATGGGGGAGCTCAACTACTTTCTTGGACTGCAACTCAAACAAATGTCAAATGGAACCTTCATCTGTCAGTCAAAGTATACAAAGGACATGCTGAAGAAATTCGACCTTGACAACGTCAAACCCATCAGCACTCCAATGGCTACTACAACTAAACTTGAACCAATGAAAGCGGCAAACCCGTAGATCAACGTAAGTATCGAGGTATGATAGGCAGTCTACTCTATTTAACTGCTAGTCGCCCTGATATTATGTTTAGCGTTTGCCTGTGCTAGATATCAAGCAAATCCTAGGGAATCACACATGACCGCTGTTAAGCGTATCTTTCGATACCTTAAGGGTACGGTTACAGTGGGCCTATGGTATCCTAAGTCAACATCATTTGACCATTGGTTACTCTGATGCTGATTTTGCTGGATGCAAGGTCGATCGTAAAAGTACGAGCGACACGTGTCATTTATTAGGAAAGGCTTTAGTCTTTTGGTTTAGCAAGAAGCAGAATTCTGTCGCACTATCCACAACAGAAGCTGAATACATCGCAGCTGGGCGTTGTTGTGCACAAATTCTGTGGATTAAGCAAACCCTTGAAGACTACAATTTGTCTTTCAGGCACATTCCAATCTTTTGTGAAACACTAGTGCTATAAATCTTACTAAGAATCCCATTTGTCACTCACGCACGAAGCACATTGAAATACGTCACCACTGTTTGCGTGATCATCAGCAAAATGGCACTATTAACTTAGAATTCATTGACACTGATCATCAGTTAGCAGTTTCTTTACAAAACCAATATCCGAAGAGCGCTTCAGTTTTCTTTGTCGTGAACTTGGAATTTTAGATGAAGCTATTTTAAATTAAAATCAACCTGCGTAAATATCGATTATATATGATTCTCTTATGATGAACTTGCTATGGGTACAAGCCGAAAGGGCCCTTCTGACAACAAGGCATAAAAGCCTAAGCGACACGGTGCACTAGTCCTCAGGACTACCGCTAGCTGGGAACCGGCCCCTGCAGCTAACCCATGGCAGCTTCAAAATATTGAATTATGATATAATTCCTTGTTTATTACACGGTTTATTTTTATTTATAACTTGCTGAAATACTATAATTTTAGTTTCACCTTGCTACTTCGTATTTACTATCTGTTATTCATTGTTTTATCACTTGGATCTTTTTTATACTCATTTATTCACGGGTTGCGGGAATTGATATCTCTTTTGATGATTTCGAATTGGCCGAACATCTTGAACTTCAAGAGCCTAACTCATGGAAAAGCTTGTTGAAGCTCGATCGTTTTATTTCCCGATGGGTCTTCACTTGAAAGCTTCAAGGATGACTTGTGTACACCTAACACACGTCCTCGTAAGCTTTTTACTACCAAATTTATCGATTTAGCGACGGCCCGATCCGTCGCCAGTCCGACGAAATCCATTTAGCGACCGATCACTGACGGATATTGGCCAAAAAAATCCGTCGACAATCAGCTCGTCGCTAATAACTGTCCGTCGCTACGTAGTCGTCAAGCGACGGAGTAGCGACGGAATTTCGACTGCACAAAATGAAGCATTAGCGACGACTTGCCGACGGACTGTCATCCACTTCAAGTAGTAAACACTGAACTGTGTAGACCATAGCGTCGTAAAAGTCCGTCGGTAAACTGTCGTAATAGAGTATCGGAGTGTATCAATCCGTCGGAAGGCGTCGACATCCGTCGAAAATAGACGACGGATTAGCGACGGTATACTGACGAACTATCCGTCGATCATTTTCTGGAAATGATTGACATTTCCAGAACGATGGCGACGGATAAGTAGTCGCAAAACCGTAGCAAGGTCGTCGAAAGGACTGATTAGTGACTGATTATCCGTCGCCATGGTACTGGAAATGCCAATCATTTCCAGAACCTGATCGACGAATATTCCGTCGCTATTCCGTCGAACTATTTTCCAACAGATATATACCGACGGATATTCCGTCGATAAACCGTCGCCAACTGGGAACATTTTCAAATCTCCAGGTTGCGACGATATGCCGTCGAAACGCAGTCGGGAACTGCAAAGTCCATCGATAAACGTCACTAGTCCGTCGCTAACTGGTAATTTTTGAAAAAAAATGACAGCTCTTTCCCTGTTCGCAAAAATATGCATAAACCAAACCAATATAATGCACACCAATTATTCAAGAATCAAATAGACCAAATATATAATGCACCACCAATTATTCAAGAATCAAATAGACCGAATATAATGCACACCAATTATCCAAGAATCACATAGACGAAATATGCACATACAAATTAATGCATACACAAATTACAAGAAAACATATAGACCAAACCCAATTAATAAAATAGACATCATTATACTGAAGAGTAACCTAATATCCGTCGTTATAATCCGATCATAGCACAAATATTCCAAAATCCCACAAATATTCCAAAATTCCCACAAATATTCCAAAATTTTCACAAATATTCCAAAACACATAGGAAAATCGACTTAGGCCTCAGCAAAGACCGCAAGTCAGACGATGAATCCTCACAGCCAGGGATCATAGTTACGCTGAGGCATGTAGTATCTATAAGCCACTTTGCATACGAAGGCTCAATCTGGTTGAGATCTTCTGTAGGGACAGGAGGGTCGGTCCCGATGCTACTACTCTGACGGTGGCTCCTCCTTAACTTCAAGCTTGATCATCGGTTCTTCCTTGACCTCGACCTTTGGTAACACCTCCTCCTTAACAGTCACCGGCTCTTGTTTGATGACGGGACTTCCTCCGTATCGACCTCCAAGGGTTTCTTGCCTCGGCCCCTTCCTCGGCTAGCAGCACCACCTCGGGAGTCTTGGGAGCCATCTCTGACAACAGAAATTTACATATAGGGTAAAGAAATTTACCCAAATTATAAAAAAAAGTTTATCAAATTTTTTAGCCACATATGATATCCACCTCGGGGAGTCTTGGGAGCCTTCTCTCCTCCACCATGGCTCTGGACCCATCTGCTCCTCCTTACTTCCCTTCTTCTTATTTGACTCTCTCAGCCACATATGATATCCAGCTCAAGTGTAGAGGGGGAGAAGAACTGGGTATCATATGTGGCTGAGAGAGTCAAATAGAAGAAAAAGTAGGGATGAGCTATTGGGGTGTCCGCTGGTATAGGCCGGATGTACTTAGTATCTACTGTATCAGATTAGTATCGTTTGGTATAGGACGTATCAGATTGGTATGGGCCGTATCGGTAATTGGTATCGTCCGTTCCGATATGTATCGGTCATATAGTTAGGATTCATATTGGCCTTATCGATTTGGTATCGGTCATATCCGATAGGTATCGGCCTGTTGGATTAGTATAGACAATTTCGGATTAGTATCGTGAAAGGTTTAGTAACAACTGTACTTGGATTTCTCTCTTCTCGAGCTAGAATACCATTGCAAGAGAGTCACCATATCATGATTGGCCAATTACAGTAACACACATGCTTCCTTTTCAAACATGAAAAGCGAGATTGAAAAGGAAGCATATATGTTACTGTAATTGGCCAATCACGATTTGATGACTCTTTTGCAATGGTATTTTATCTCGAGAAGAGAGAAATCCAAGTACAGTTGTTACTAAACCTTCCACGATAAATCCAAAATTGTCTATACTAATCCAACACGGCCGATACCTATCGGATATGACCGATACCAAATCGATAAGGCCAATATGAATCCTAGCTATACGACCGATACATATCGGAACGGACGATACCAATTACCGATACGGCCCATACCAAAATGATAGATCGATACTAATCCGATACGGTCAATACTTATAAGTACCTACGGTCCAGGAGGTTGATCCGCTAGTACATCCATGTACGCTCAACAAAGTAACGATCCATTTCATTTTGGATTTGAAAATCTGTATCGTAAGACAAACTAAACATAATCAGTTCTATCTCACATGCTTAATTGCCAAGTATGGAAACGGATGGCTCAGAATACACAACAAAATTCATTCTAGCATACATTAGTGTGAATCATCTATGTTCTGTACATATGGTGTAGTATATGTTCTTATCGTATCTAGTATCTGAAGAACGTAACAGAATCAAGATGAACTCACATAATGTAATACTAAGACATCATCTACTACTATATAAGATATAGTGATAGGTTGTCGTATCATCATTGCCGAGGGATGAGGGTCGGAGGATAGTCAACTTTATCTACGGCTACATAGTTTCTCTCGCCAGTCGAATGGCTGCAGGGACTGTCCTGATCACCATGTCATACCGTAGATTAATGCAAATGGAGCTGGAAACAAAATACAGACGACGGATTAGCGACGGTATGCTGACGGAATATCTGTCGATCAGGTTCTGGAAATGCTTGTCATTTCCAGCACCATGGCGACGGATTAGCGACGGTATCCAAGAATCACATAGACGAAATATGAACATACGAATTTAATGCACACCAATTATCCAAGAATCATATAGACCAAACCAAATTAATATAAATAGACATCAATTATACTGAAGAGTAACCTAATATCCGTCGTTATACTGAAAATTTATCTTCAAGTGTGAGAACGGATGGCTCAGAATACACAACCCAAAATTTATTCTAGCATACATTAGTGTGAATCATCTATGTTCTGTACATATGGTGTAGTATATGATCTTATCGTATCTAGTATCTGAAGAACGTAACAGAATCAAGATGAACTCACATAATGTAATACTAAGACATCATCTACTACTATATAAGATATAGTGATAGGTTGTCGTATCATCATTGCCGAGGGATGAGGGTCGGAGGACAGTCAACTTATCGACGGCTACATAGTTTCTGCCTCGCCAGTCGAATGGCTGCAGGGACTATATATGTCCTGATCACCATGTCGTACCGTAGATTAATGCAAATGGAGCTGGAAACAAAATACAGAAACCAAAAAACAAAATACAAAATCCAATCCCTGGGTTCGCCGAAAATACAAAACACAGTTCTAATTCATATGTATTTTAAGTGTGAGAATGGATGGCTCAGAAGACAACCAAACCGGAGAGGATACTCCAAGAGATACATCTGAGTAGGATGTATACTCTGAGAGATCACCCTTACAGAAATGATATCAGTAGTGGGATCGAGTGTTGGAGAAGATATTATCACAGTATACGCCCTCTCCTCCACTATGGCTCTGGACCCATCTGCTCGTCCCTGCTTCCATTCTTCTTATTTGACTCTCTCAGCCACACATGATATCCAGCTCAAGTGTAGAGTAGACGGAAAAGAAGGGGACAGGAATAGGAGGGGGAAGCAGCACAGCCGGCGCATGAGAGAAAGTACAGAGGTTTTCTTCAACATACGTAGGAGAACTATAAGGATATATGTAAACAAACATATCACCTTGTCAAAGACCCTAAATGTGACAACCATGTTACCGCAGTGTCGGAAGACTAACATGTCATAATTTTATAATCCGTGTGTTTTGACATAATCCTCCCAACCGGATTTCAGTTCTATGTAATAATGCGAGATTACGACACAGGAGGAAAGAGTTGGGAAGATTATGTCAAAACACACGGCTTAGAAAATTATGACATGTTAATATTCGATACCGCGGTAACATGGTTGTCACATTAAGGGTCTTTGACAAGATGACATATTGTAAAAGATATATCCTTATTCTCCTACGTATGTTGAAGAAAACCTCTGTACTTCCCGGGTCATGCCGCCGGCTGTGCTGCTTCCCCCTCCTATTCCTGTCCACTTTTTTCCGCCGACTCTACACTTGAGCTGGATATCATGTGTGGCTGAGAGAGTCAAATAAGAAGAATGGAAGCAGGGATGAGCAGATGGGTCCAGAGCCATGGTGGAGGAGAGGACGTATACTCTGATAATATCTTCTCCAACACTCGATCCCACTACTGATATCATTTCTGTAAGGGTGATCTCTCAGAGTATACGTCCTACCCAGATGGATCTCTCAGAGTATCCTCTCCGGTTGGTTGTCGTATCATCATTGCTGAGGGATGAGGGTCGGAGGACAGTCGACTTTATCTACGGATACATAGTTTCTGCCTCGCCAGTCGAATGGCTGCAGGGACTATGTTACCGCGGTGTCGTAGTCCAATATAATCCAGAGATTGACACAGTTCTAATTCATATATGTAGTCCAATACAAATAGTCTAAAACAAAAACAACCCAATAAAAATAGTCCAATACAAATAGTCTAAAACAAAAACAACCCAATAAAAATAGTCAATTCAAATAAGTACTAATAGCTAATGAGAACCACTGCTCACGCAAACGCTCAGTGATACATTCACGCAACCACCTCGAAAAAGTGAGACTTTTGGCCGAGGAGAGATGTCGTCCCTTGCCAGGACTGCATCAAGAGAACTCTCGGCCTCACTAGCTACCGGTGCTGGATGAATAGAACTTCCGGTCTCACTAGCAACCGGTGCCACTTCCTCCTCAACTGTAGGAGGAGCCACCTCAGCCTTCATTTTTCAAACGACGTGCCGCTCCTCGGGTCATGGGTGCCATCTGGTAAGATCGATAGTCACAAATAATATAATTGTAACATAAGTACATTTTCGAAAGCCGATAAAGTATAAAAAATTCGATTTTTGCCAAGTGTGAGAACGGATGGCTCAGAACACAACCCAAAATTCATTCTAGCATACATTAGTGTGATTCATCTATGTTCTGTACATATGGTGTATATGTTCTTATCGTATCTAGTATCTGAAGAACGTAACAGAATTAAGATGAACTCACATAATGTAATACTAAGACATCATCTACTACTATATAAGATATAGTGATAGGTTGTCGTATCATCATTACGAGGGATGAGAGTTGGAGGACAGTCAAACTTTATCTACGACTACATAGTTTCTGCCTCGCCAGTCGAATGGTTGCAGGAACTTATATGTCCTGATCAGTATGTCGTACGTAGATTAATGCAAAGGGAGCTGGATGTATAGATATACATCTATAGAAGCACACAACTGATACACTCTAAGGGTCGATTTTCCAGGAGAATTTGAGAAGCAAAGCCCCCCGCGCCCCCAACCCAAGCCAATATATAAACTCAGATGAATTCGGTTGCAATAATATATGAAAAGTGCTTATGGCTGTGCGTCGGTTGCCTATACCCCCGACGCCGACGCCCCCGCCCCAAGCTAGCCGCCCAGCCATTCGACTGGATACCTTGTGTCACAATATTGTGACGAAGATGCGAAGTTAAAACCACAAAAATGTGTCACAATATACAATGAACTTTTTTGAGATATTGTTACAAAAGCATAAGGAGGTAATAGCACAAAGAAATGGCAAGAACAAATGCAGGTACATAACATTCAATAAAATTTTGCCTATTGTACAAGTTTGAGGAAGAAAATAAAAGAACCATTCCATTCTCAATGATCGGAAGAGAATCATGCTGGAGTCTGTTGACACAATTTCTTGATATGGTGAAGGTCATTATAATAGGACTTTAACTATGCTCAGTAGCTTGAAGTACACATTGGCATTTTCAATGTTAATTGAGATATGATTAGAACTAATTATAGATCAACCAGCAAGACTTTTTAGTGTGTCATTTCAAACTACATTTCGTTATTCAGACACAATTTCCACACCCACACCCTGAACGAAGCGATAGTTTAATCATACAACAAAATCAGAGAATAATAAAAGATAAATATAACACAAAACATAGTCCAACTTAAGGTTTTTTATAGAAGGTGATTATGCAAATGTTCTTGATAAAATCTTGGTTAGTTTTGGTGCTCAACACAATCAACTAATTTTGCAACCACATAGCTAAAGATACACGGCCATGAGTTATAACCCAAGAATATAATCAACCAATTTTAGCGAATCTAAGGATTAGGACACGAATCAGACACAAACACTCCAAAAATACAGTAAACACAATGTCGTTTCTTACCACGATAAATGTGGTAACTAAAATTTACAGAAATAATGTCCAAAAATCATACCCTTTGAGAGGATATGAAAACCAAACCCCAATTTGACAAATAACATACTATCACAAATCAAACCCTAACAAATAACATACTATCACAAATCAAACCCTAACAAAATCCTTTAACAAAATCCTACGTGTACATACAGTAAAAGCCAAGAATATTCTCAATCATAACAAAATCAACCTACTAAGAATATTAGGAGAAGATGCTCACGGTGAATGGGATGAAGCTTTAAAGCTCACGATGGATGAAGCTTTAAAGCTCGATGGATTTGAAGCTTTAAAGCTCACGCCGCCAAGCCCCCGAGCCCCCGCCCCATGCCCACCGCCCAGCCCCCGACCCAAGCCCGCGCCCATCCTCCGACGACCCCGCCCCCATATACGACACCGCGAGAGAGAGAGATAGAGAGAGAGAGAGAGAGAGAGAGGATTACCTTCGGGAGGAGAGGAGAGGACGACGATCGCCGATCGCCGACGTCGATCACGAGAGAGAGAGAGAGAGAGAGAGAGAGAGATAGAGGAGAGGAGAGAGAAAAAAATTGGGGGGAGGGAAATGGGGGGAATGCGAAAAGTTCCCTCCGCCGTTTCATTTTAAGTCAATGTCGTATTTTAGCGGACTAGCGACGGCAATACATCCGCCGCCCAATGGTCGCTGCTGTGGATACTTGTCGACTGAAATCCGTCTAAGTGGTCGCAGAATTGACCCGCCATTCTCTATACACTTTTCGCCAAATATTCGACTACGTAGCGACGAACGAATATCCGCCACTATTATTCCGACAAACTAGCGACGGAAGTGCGACCATTTCGCCCTAAAATTAAAAAAAAATGCAAAAGCAAGTAGTCGTTACTCCGTCGGAGAGCAGTCACTACGCCGTCGCTAATACCGACGGTAAATTTCCGTCGCTATTTGTCCGTCGCTAATGTGCTGTATTTTGGTAGTATTTGGCCAAATTTCTCAAACCCTATTTCTATGAACTTCATCGGATCATTTTCAACACCATTCTACCCAAAGCGGGCTCCACCGATGAAGTCACTTACTTTGAAATCTCGGCTTTATATCATCTTCACTTTCATGTTCCCTTTAATCTTCCACGTACCATGATGGACTGGATGATTAATAGTAGGAAGAAACCACAATCTTTGGTTTATGCATAATATCTTCCTATGATCTTTCGTGCTTTTTATGTACCCCTTGATGAGTGTCAGTTCTTACCTGCCCCTGTGTCACTCCCCGTTCCCAGAATACGTATTTTAAATACATGAACTGTTTAAATGTATTTATTTAATATTTATCATGTATTGTTCTCTATTTAAATTCCTTTAATTTTATGCTAATTAATTTTCTGCATTTTTACTTTCTGCTTTTATTTTCTGCTTTAGCTTTGCTTTAGGTCTGTAACTCCACTTCTCAGAAAATTAAAAACTCCAAATAATTTTCCTGATAATTTTTTTAAATAAATATTACCATTATTAATTCTTTTAGTCCAATTTAATTGGGCTTCTCTTCAATTGAAGTGTTGGGCTTTCACTAAAGCCCATGAACCAGCCCCTTTATATCCAGCCATTCCTTTCTGTTTAAGAATGAATCATTTCATTCTTCTAACTTCACCATTCTCTTCTTTATAGGAATAGCTCAGCAGCTGAGAATTCAAATCTCTCCAACAATTCTCTAACAACCGTGCCATGTGCTCTAACGAATGTTTCCAATTTCTTTTCCCTCCAAATTCTCTCTAACGCCTATTAAAGGTCTTTCCTCTCCACACTTTAGAGGAACAATATTTCCTCTATTCTTCCAGAGATTGTCTTCTCCAATCGAAGCTCTGCCCAACCAGCCATGGCGGATCATCTTCCAGGATCAAGGAGCATTGCAAAAGAGCAACATATCTGAAGTCGGCGTGAGGAGTTTTTGCTTTTGATTCATAGATCGAGATCGAGATCGAGATCGAGATCAGGAACTGAGGTGAGTGATTGTTTATGGAAATTCGTTCGATCCTGTTCTGGATCATCTGTGATCTAATTGAGATTGTTCAATGTGGTTTGTAGGAACAATTGATCTCTGTTTAGATTTCTTCGTGATTCATTCGTTCCTTCTGATTGATCCATGGGTCCACTCGAGTAATAGAAAGAGGTAAGAAATCGAACACAGTTTCCTAAGTTTGGTACAGTGTAGTTTGGAAATTAATTCGATCTCCTTTTTCTTCTTTTTCTGTCGTTGTTCTTCATTATGGGGAGATCAGGACCTGTTCGATCCTTGTCCTCAATCGATTGAACCTGATCTGGGATTGTAGATCTATGACTGTTGTTTTGAACCAAGGAAGGATTAGGTGAGTATTTTTCCTATTGGTTTGTAATCAGGAAGAATGTCTATGGAGTGATCCTCTTGATTCTTTGGTTGATCCAGATTTTGAAATTACTGATCAACACGAGGATCGTGTTCAATTGCTAAGGTTGTGTTCTCGAGAGATCAACCCAGCCATATCAGGTAAAATTCTATTTCTGATTCAATTTTTCCTCGAGTCAAGTTCTAGTGATGTCTGAACCATTGGCAGATTTGAGTGTGTGCTTGATTCACCTAGATGGTAGAAATTCTGATAGTTCAATAGGACTGATTTTGTCGAATTGATTAATTCTAGTGTTGTCTAATGTAAGTTGCATTGATTGTTCAATTTATCAAATTCTGAATTCCTACAGTTAGCATTAACAAGTTTGTGGGAGTATCTTTGATTGGTTCAATTCATTCAGATAGCAGGGGATTGCTTGAGCCTGTTGAATCATATCTACCTGATAATATTTAGTTTTTCTACTAAATATGATATTAGCATGTGCAGCTGATTTTGAGTGATCACTGAGACATGTATCCATGTTTGTTGAATCAAGAATTCATATGTGAAGCATACGACTTACCTTAGTTAAGTAAGCTTAGGATTTAATCTAATAGTCCCTCTGGGAACCAAAACTCTGGTTCAGGATACTATGTCGTGTGGGTCAATAGTGTGGGAGTGGTTGACTAGGACTAACCAAGTATTCAGCCGGGTGTTCCAGTTTGCTCACTAGTTTAAATAAATCCCAACTGTTTTGAACCTTGGTATTTAGCATTACCATTCTCAGGAACCTGGGATCAATCTCATGTTCAGTTCAATGAACTGCAGAAACCTGAGATCAATCTCATGTTTCAGATGAACTGCAGTAGCCTGGGATTCCTAAACCTAAGCACATCAATTAGCCCTATTTTAAATAGCTCTAACTGGTAGCAGGAATAGAATAAAACTGTTTAGATTCAATTTGGTTTGGTTGTTAGTGTTAAATTGGTGAATCATGTGCAATGGCTTGGGGGTTTATGTCACGACCCGCACCCTAGAATTAGGGCACGAGACGTAGCAACGCCCAGCCTACGCCACAGTGTCGACGGTATAACGCTGTCCTAGGTCTTAATGCATCTAATAGTATAAGACTAACAGTTTATACTCCCCGAATGGGGGTGACATAGCAGATACATACTCAATCACATCTAGGGTAGAGCATAATGGAAGATAGATAAAACATGAAATCCAAAAGAGGTACAACAGAGAGAAATCTAAGTGTCTAATATACAAACTCAGAATACATCTCAAAGCTCAAATACAGTAATTCACAAATTAAATTCAACTCCAGACAACTAAGAAAAACTAACTAAACAACCTCTAATGCGTCTCCTCTAGACCAGCAGTCACCTCCAAACTATCTGTAAAATTTGTCAACGTATCCTGTCAGGAAAATGAGCAAGTACAAAACACCAACAGCAGTTCCATGTGAATTGAGAAATACTATAAGAAACAGTAATAATAAAATACAAGACAAAGAGTAAAGGCAACTTGGGAACCATTCGAAAGCCGAGTTACAACCCTTAAACCAAACAAGGACCGGGGTTGTAACCCTTCTTCCGAATAGAACCTAGTCCCATAATCGAGTACGGTATAAAAGCAGGTAGAGCATATGAGAAATGAATCATAGCAGGGTGAAAGTACAGTAAGTAAAGCTGAAGCTGGAATATAAGACATGACAAATAAAGTAAAAGTGGTTTGAATTATTAGAGTGATATGTGATCGGCTAAAAGGTAGCAATGCCGCGTTATCTACTTGGCACGGCAATCCGCGGGAAACTCAACGGAGAATCATGTCGCCCAACCTGGATAACTGGAAGTGGTATCTGCGACACCCTACGTGGAGTGAGGGTGACGCTAGCAAAATATAGTTACAATGGGGTTTGATCACATACACCCAATAATTCCCCCATTTTCCCCGAATAGTATAAATGGATCCAGTCATGGCACGTCATGACGCGGGATTCCCTAAGAGGGGAGCTAATCCTCTTCTGGAATCGGCGTTAATACAAGTACAAGAATCAAGACCAAGCAAGTACCAATATCCCCAGAGATCCAGGAATGACATCTCATGACCAGAATCCGTTAATACTATTCCGTGATCTATCGTGTCGAGAATCAAGTAAGACACTACGACTGAATCGGATATAGTAGATATCAAGACAATGAAAACTATCAGTGAATGTACTCGCCTGTGGTCCTGAGCTGATAGAGTGAACAGATGCTCAGAGCGATCACAGACCTAAGACAAGATACTATAAGTCAAACAGGACTAAATGCTGAAAAAGAAAACTAATACAAGCCATGAATGCAAGTCTAAGTCAAAACTAGGTCAATCTAGGTCTAACTGAGTCATACTAGGTCTTACTGGTTCATACTAGGTCATACTAGGTCACTGGAAGTCATTCCAAGTCAAACTAGGTCAATCGGGATCAACGGTTGACTTACAGTTGACTTTGGTCAAAAAGTCAACTCTGGTCAACTATGGTCAACTCTAGGTCAACTCTAGGTCAAACAAGTCTAATGTTGACCAACTGTTGACTTTCAGTCAACTGGTCAAGTCTCGGTTGGTTTCGGTCAAATCGGGTCGCTTTAAGGCTAAGTTTGACCTTCGGTTGACTTTTGTTGACTTTTGGTCAAAACGGTCAACCGACGTCAAAACTAGTCTTAGAGTACCATATTTGATCATTACCAACCACGGGGATCAAGTTCTAACACTATCTTAGGCTTCTAACACAATATCTCACTTCTAGGCAAAAACTAGCATTTACCCTTTTTAGGGTAAATCCCGATACTTTGCCTAAAACCAATAAAACCTCACAAATACCCATGGAACTCACCTAGGCTCCTTAAGGTAGCTAGATATCAACCTATCTAAGGTTTACCTACCAAGAAAATTGGGTATCCTAAGTATCTAGGTCATACTAGGATACGGGGTATAGGTTTACCCTATTACCTATTTCTACGTCATGAATTTACCCTTCTATCTACCACACTCACTCCACCACTCATACATAACACTCACAAGACACCACACCCTCACATAGACCTCTCCATAAGTCTCCTAATAGGTTTTCTACTAGTTTGCACATAGGCTAACTATAGGCACTCACTAATAGGTTCTCACACACACACACAACTCACAAAACACCCTCACAACTACACACACACACAACACCTAATGTGGACAGTTTTTGGACAGCCCATAGCCCTTCACAAACATCACACAACCTCCACCATAATATACATATATTCCCACATAAATAACCCACATATATATACCAATATATATATATAACTATATATATATATATATATATATATATATATATATATATATATATATATATATATATATATATATATATATATATATATATATATATAACACTAGATGATATAAACAATAGACATGAACTCCCAACCAAAACCTCTCTACAAATCTGAAACTAAAAAATCTGGGAGCATTTTTCCCCCTCTAAAACACCACACAATCACTATATAACCATATAAATATACCCCTTATATAACCATATATATATATATATATCAATATATATATATATATATATATATATATATATATATATATATATATATATATATATATATATATATAGATGCATAAAACTAATTGTACATCACCATTAGCTTCCAAAACTCAACCAAAACATCCCCCAACACATTCAGCCCAAATCTGGACAGCCCCTTATTCCCACATAAAACATCACAACATCACATAAATTAATCACCATTTATATATATATATATATATACAAAAATATATAGAATGATATATATATAACTATATATATACCAAAACACATAGAAATAATATGATACATTAAGATACTCTCATGGATCATCTCTACAACATGTAAAATCTGAGATTAAAAGAAAAACCACACAAAAGCAATATTTAAACATCATTCAGGGATCAAAAAGGGGGCTTTTTCCTAATAGGACCCAAGCCTACAAGTGGACACTCCTAAAAATGTCTAAAGGACACAAAAATGGTTTCTAATGATGGTATCACCCTAAGAATCATCATGGAGGGTTCCTACATGATCTACATGAGAAAAGAATAAGTTTTGGGGAAGAAATCACCTTGGTTTGAGAGCAAAAATCAATGGAGCTTTCAAAAGCAAATGGAGCCTTTGGAGAAGAAGAAGAAATGGATTGGAATGAAATGAAAAAGTGTTTTTCTCTCTCCACCCTATCCCAACACTATGTGGCCAGCCATATGGTGCTTTCCCCCCTATTTGTCCTATATGGATAATTACAAGTTTGCCCTCCTATTAATTAAATGGTCCAAAAATGGGAAATGGTTAAACCGGGGGTAGTTTAGTCAAACCAAAACCACTAATCTCTAACTAATAATTAAAAAAAATAATGGTCTAGTCTCTAACCAAAATATCTAACATGTGGGCCATGGTTAGCTAGTGTGTGGGCCCGCTAAGGTCAAAATACCCCGGGTCCCCGAAACAAGTCAAAACAAGTCGAAACGAATTGAAATTCGAACCCGATTCAAATAAACCCAAAATAATACAAATAATAAATAAATAATTTCAAAATAATTTTTAAAGTGGAAAATTACCAAAATATCCCTGTTTGTGAAAACTGGGGTGACAAATCTATCCACCTTAAAAAAAATTTTGTCCTCAAAATTAAAACAAAGCAATCACAGAAAAACACATGTAGAAAACAATCCCTCTCGAATACCTCCAAAAAAAAAAATTTTCTTTTTTGCAAAAATAAAAATCCCTTAAGACACAACAACACTTGCAAATAAAAACTGTTACGTGTCCGACACGGACACGAAACCATCACAAAATCTCACCTATCAAAAGCTAAATCAACAATCACTAATGCAAAATATCAAAATAAATCAAAGAGACCCAATGACCAAAATACCCTTGGGCCAGAAATGATACTGAAAACATCCTAATCACATGGTTTGGCTCTAGGTCAAACAGTCTCTAAGGTTTTACTAGTAAAACATCAAATCACAAATCATGGCTTAAAAATTTAAAATGATTAAAATCTCCGAAATCAAAGCATGAATTAAATCACAATAATTAAATGACTATAATTATAGCATTTTAAAATTATACTCAAATAAAAACTAGGTGCTACAAGCCTATCCACCTTAAAAAAATTCATCCTCGAAATTAAAATATCCCTACTCCCTCTAGGTCAAACCCCCACAATCAAAGTCCCAGAACTTAAACAAATCATACCATCAAATAAAAGAACGGCATACAGGGTCATGGCATACGGTGGTGGTAATTCCCATCTAGGTATACTAGTCATGCTAACTGAATCGGTCATAGGGTATCAAAACACACAAACAATCTAGGGCGCTAAACGAAAAAGATACAGAAATAACAAATTATCAAAACTGTAAGGCAGTCTACCATTTTATATGAAAACTGGTACTTATCAAAAATAAAATGAAGGTAACTACCAATTATCTAAAAAAAAGGGTACTATTCAAGGAAAAATTAAAATCACTAGTTAAGGAATAAAGTCAATTGCATGGAAATCCAATTACAATATATATATATATATATATAATATTTAGTCTCGATACAATCTAAGTTGATCAAATTAGAAAAATCAGGATTTGGGCAATATGGAGGACAGTTCAACAAGGTCTGAGAACGAGTATACAAGGATGGTGATTCAGGTCATAATCAAATTTAATTTAATATAGTACAACTCAAGATATCAATATGGTAAGAAAAGGTGATCGAATTCGATTGGTCGTGATTAAGGGAGCTAAGATTCAATGATATTGAACCCTTTAGGGAAAACAAGGAAAGATCTCATAAGAAGTCAAGTTAATCATCTCTCTCCAATATCATCAAGTATGTCATTTGCCAAATCATTTCTTTTTCTTTTTTTTCTCTCAAGTCCCAATATGAAGATCAACCTTTATATGGCTATCACTGAAATCATATAACCTTCAGTCATCTAAACCTTTACTATGATCACCATAGACAAGATTCCAAACTTCTAAAATATTTCCCCACGAAGCACTCCTCTCTTAATTAGGTATCAACACTCATCCCTTTAACCAAATTTCAAATTCTTTCACCTCATTCTAATTTAGATCTGAAACCTCTAAATCCAGTTTATGAAATCCTCGTACTTGTTTGAATCAAGTCTCGTATTTATTTATCCCTAATACCACCAAGTCATACAAAATTTATCCTTGTTTTATAAATCAACCTTCATATTTCCTTCAACGTTTATCTTCAAATATTATCCTTTTTGAATTCCACATTTTTTTTCATCTAAAATAATTTCTATAGCTTAAAATCCTTGTGTTCTCTCTGTCTCTAGTCACCCTCTTAAAATATCTGGTTTAACTTCGCATAATCTTCTGCAATTGTTTCTAAATTAATAACATTTACCCCTCGATTTCATTCTAAACCTCTACCACATCTTCCAAATTTTTTTTTTTGACATCCAACGTTCTGATTCCTACAAATCATTCTATGATAACCAATTATGCCATTCCTGAACTAGATGATTTACGTCACTTCCTCAACATTTCTCAGATAAAAAAAAATGATATGGAGATTCAAGAGTTCAAGTACAACTGACAGAATGAGATACAAGACAAGATTGATATAATCAGGATAGTCGTATAAGACAAGGAACGATGGAAATAAAATATTGGCAGGAAAGAAATGGCAATAAAATTTGTTCTGCTTATCAGTTTAAAGAAGAAACCGTTTTGAAATCCAGACTTAAATATCAATTTCAAGAGAAAGTCTAGCAAAATCATCGATTCATGGTATTATGAAAAACTCATAGGAGGAAATTTCACAAGATTTATAAAAACAACTAAACATACTCTTAAGTTAAATGACAAGGAACTAGGCAAAACAACAAACAATAATTCTTTTCTCTTTTTTTTGAATAACTGAAACAAAAGTAGTGAAAACATGTTCAAAATTATTTAAGGTGCAATCCGATAATCATATGCGTCTATCCAGAATCGTGGTACTCTAAATCCTCGTCATATTAGTAAACAAGGCTACGATAATCACAGAGTCCTCGACTTTGGCACATACGTCTAGAATCGTGGTATTTAACATTTTCGCGGTGCCGCTAGCTTGGCTGCGAAAACCTTAAATTCCCACACCCGAAAAATATATCCAAGTCAGACTATATGTCCTTACCATGCGGACTAATGTGACCGTAGAAGATTAGATTTCCATAACTTAGACGACCTAGCCCATATAACTTCATCTTGCCAAAAAAAATTTAAGTTAAATAAATAATGAATACTCAAAAATCAAATCAAATTTATTAACGAACATCAAAATTCAAAAATGAACAAATCTATCAAAATACAACTCGAATGCGATAGCTATTATCAAAATTTAAAAATCCGACAGTCTTCCATCAAAATTATTAAATACAAACTCAATTCCAACAATAATCCATAAAAATCAAATTTAATCAACAGAAAGTAAAGATAAAACAAATCAAGGAAAGAAGAGTTTCAAATCGAAGTTAAATAAGATTCTCCAGGGTCGTCCCAGGAATCTCTCAAGGGGTCCTAATTGTGATTGAGTACCTTCAAAATATATCCTAATCCGACTGCAGGCTGTAGTGGTACTCTAGTTCGAATACCACTACACTTTAGTCTCGACCTGCGTGGGCCACCACTAAAAACGTGTCACGACCCGCACCCTAGAATTAGGGCACGAGACGTAGCAACGCCCAGCCTACGCCGCAGTGTCGACGGTAGAACGTTGTCCTAGGTCTCAATGCATCTAATAGTATAAGACTAACAGTTTATACTCCCCGAATGGGGGAGACATAGCAGATACATACTCAATCACATCTAGGGTAGAGCATAAAGGAAGATAGATAAAACATGAAATCCAAAAGAGGTACAACAGAGAGAAATCTAAGTGTCTAATATACATACTCAGAATACATCTCAAAGCTCAAATACAGTAATCCACAAATTAAATACAACTCCAGACAACTAAGAAAAACTAACTAAACAACCTCTAATGTGTCTCCTCTAGACCAGCAGGCACCTCCAAACTATCTGTAAAATTTGTCAACGTATCCTGTCAGGAAAATGAGCAAGTACAAAACACCAACAGCAGTTCCATGTGAATTGAGAAATACTATAAGAAACAGTAATAATGAAATACAAGACAAAGAGTAAAGGCGACTTGGGAACCATTCGAAAGCCGAGTTACAATCCTTAAACCAAACAAGGACCGGGGTTGTAACCCTTCTTCCGAAAAGAACCTAGTCCCATAATCGAGTACGGTATAAAAGCAGGTAGAGCATATGAGAAATGAATCATAGCAGGGTGAAAGTACAGTAAGTAAAGCTGAAGCTGGAATATAAGACATGACAAATAAAGTAAAAGTAGTTTGAATTATTAGAGTGATATGTGATCGGCTAAAAGGTAGCAATGCCGCGTTATCCACTTGGCACGGCAATCCGCGGGAAACTCAACGGAGAATCATGCCGCCCAACCTGGATAACCGGGAGTGGTATCTGCGACACCCTACGTGGAGTGAGGGTGACGCTAGCAAAATATAGTTACAATGGGGTTTGATCACATACACCCAATAATTCCCCTATTTTCCCCGAATAGTATAAATGGATCCGGTCATGGCACGTCATGATGCGGGATTCCCTAAGAGGGGAGCTAATCCTCTTCTGGAATCGGCGTCAATACAAGTACAAGAATCAAGACCAAGCAAGTACCAATATCCCCAAAGATCCAGGAATGACATCTCATGACCAGAATCCGTTAATACTATTCCGTGATCTATCGTGTCGAGAATCAAGTAAGACACTACGACTGAATCGGATATAGTAGATATCAAGACAATGAAAACTATCAGTGAATGTACTCGCCGGTGGTCCCGAGCTGATAGAGTGAACAGATGCTCAGAGCGATCACAGACCTAAGACAAGATACTATAAGTCAAACAGGACTAAATGCTGAAAAAGAAAACTAATACAAGCCATGAATGCAAGTCTAAGTCAAAACTAGGTCAATCTAGGTCTAACTGAGTCATACTAGGTCTTACTGGTTCATACTAGGTCATACTAGGTCACTGGAAGTCATTCCAAGTCAAACTAGGTCAATCGGGATCAACGGTTGACTTACAGTTGACTTTGGTCAAAAAGTCAACTCTGGTCAACTATGATCAACTCTAGGTCAACTCTAGGTCAAACAAGTCTAATGTTGACCAACTGTTGACTTTCAGTCAACTGGTCAAGTCTCGGTTGGTTTCGGTCAAATCGGGTCGCTTTAAGGCTAAGTTTGACCTTCGGTTGACTTTTGTTGACTTTTGGTCAAAACGGTCAACCGACGTCAAAACTAGTCTTAGAGTACCATATTTGATCATTACCAACCACGGGGATCAAGTTCTAACACTATCTTAGGCTTCTAACACAATATCTCACTTCTAGGCAAAAACTAGCATTTACCCTTTTTAGGGTAAATCCTGATACTTTGCCTAAAACCAATGAAACCTCACAAATACCCATGGAACTCACCTAGGCTCCTTAGGGTAGCTAGATATCAACCTATCTAAGGTTTACCTACCAAGAAAATTGGGAATCCTAAGTATCTAGGTCATACTAGGATACGGGGTATAGGTTTACCCTATTACCTATTTCTACGTCATGAATTTACCCTTGTATCTACCACACTCACTCCACCACTCATACACAACACTCACAAGACACCACACCCTCACATAGACCTCTCCATAAGTCTCCTAATAGGTTTCCTACTAGTTTGCACATAGGCTAACTATAGGCACTCACTAATAGGTTCTCTCACACACACACAACTCACAAAACACCCTCACAACTACACACACACACAACATCTAATGTGAACTTTTTTTGGACAGCCCATAGCCCTTCACAAACATCACACAACCTCCACCATAATATACATATATTCCCACATAAATAACCCACATATATATACCAATATATATATATAACTATATATATATATATATCTATATATCTAACACTAGATGATATAAACAATAGACATGAACTCCCAACCAAAACCTCTCCTCTACAAATCTGAAACTAAAAAATCTGGGAGCATTTTTCCCCCTCTAAAACACCACACAATCACTATATAACCATATAAATATACCCCTTATATAACCATATATATATATATATATATATATATATATATATATATATATATAAAATATATATATATATATATATATATATATATATATATATAAAAATATATATATATATATATATATATATATATATATATATATATATATATATATATATATATATATATATATATATATATATATATATATATATATAGATGCATAAAACTAATTGTACATCACCATTAGCTTCCAAAACTCAACCAAAACATCCCCCAACATATTCAGCCCAAATCTGGACAGCCCCTTATTCCCACATAAAACATCACAACATCACATAAATTAATCACCATTTATATATATATATATATATATATATATATATATATATATATATATATATATATATACAAAAAATATATAGAATGATATATATATAACTATATATATACCAAAACACATAGAAATAATATGATACATTAAGATACTCTCATGGATCATCTCTACAACATGTAAAATCTGAGATTAAAAGAAAAACCACACAAAAGCAATATTTAAACATCATTCATGGATCAAAAAGGGGGCTTTTTTCTAATAGGACACAAGCCTACAAGTGGACACTCCTAAAAATGTCTAAAGGACACAAAAATGGTTTCTAATGATGGTATCACCCTAAGAATCATCATGGAGGGTTCCTACATGATCTACATGAGAAAATAATAAGTTTTGGGGAAGAAATCACCTTGGTTTGAGAGCAAAAATCAATGGAGCTTTCAAAAGCAAATGGAGCCTTTGGAGAAGAAGAAGAAATGGATTGGAATGAAACGAAAAAGTGTTTTTCTCTCTCCACCCTATCCCAACACTATGTGGCCAGCCATATGGTGCTTTCCCTCCTATTTGTCCTATATGGATAATTTCAAGTTTGCCCTCCTATTAATTAAATGGTCCAAAAATGGGAAATGGTTAAACCGGGGGTAGTTTAGTCAAACCGAAACCACTAATCTCTAACTAATAATTAAATAAAATAATGGTCTAGTCTCTAACCAAAATATCTAACATGTGGGCCATGGTTAGCTAGTGTGTGGGCCCGCTAAGGTCAAAATACCCCGGGTCCCCGAAACAAGTCAAAACAAGTCGAAACGAATTAAAATTCGAACCCGATTCAAATAACCCCAAAATAATACAAATAATAAATAAATAATTTCAAAATAATTTTTAAAGTGGAAAATTACCAAAATATCCCTGTTTGTGAAAACTGGGGGTGACACTTTAGAATGCTCAAGAAACCTGAGAGCACTTTCAGGAACCTGGAACCAATGCTAGGATTGGTCCAGTAAGCATTGGGTCCCTAGGAAGCCATGGCAGTTACCAGTTGTGTTTTTCCTAAAGAATAGTTTTTAGAAAATAGCTGGGATTGAGGGTAGTGGGTGTTTAATGAAGCATGAAATACCAGTTCCCGTTAGGAACTCATTTGGACTGTCCTAATGATTAATGTGGGTTGTCCTGAATCAACCTTGGACTCTGGTAGAACCTTTTAGTAAGGACTGAATTGTATTCCTATGGGAGGATTGATAGTTAAACCAAGTGTTGGCTAATGCCTAGAGTACTGTGATAGCCTTACCTATTCAAGAGTGTCCATATATCTAAGATGGAGGGGTTCCTCCTTAGGAATGATTTTGAGGCAGGGCTAACTGTTATGCATTAGTTTCAACTGAGACTAATTCAGGACAGTATTTTTGGACTGACTGAATTCAAGTTTTAATTGAGACTGATACATATCTTCCCAGGACTGATTGGTATCAGTCCTTTGAATCAGTCCTGTTTAGAGAGGAATTATAGTGTCAAGGATAGGCTGGGCAGTGTAATACCTAAGTTAGTTATTCTTTGCAAAATCATTGAAAACTCTGTTTACATATTCTGGAACCAATATACATGATGGGTAGCAACATATGTCTTGATTCATATGGACTTAAGTTTTGTAACAGGGCTCTTGAGTATAAGAAGTTTTATTGCTCTTTAAAGCTAAATAATTATAGTGGGTTGAGAGAAATGACAGTAAGGGTTCACATTATTTTTGAGTATAAGATTAGCTTTCATAACAAACTAATTTACCCTTTAAATTAAGTTCCATAGACTTGTGAGGACACTTGAGTATATACCTTAGAAGTACCCAAGTATAGAATACATGTGTGGTAAATATTGTAATAATCAGTTGAGGCAATTAGACTAAAATGGTACAATGGTTAGGTCACATTCTTAGCTTGATCGAGTTTCTAATAAACCATGTGATACTTTTAGTTTAAGGTTGTTATTAAGAAATTTGCTAAACTAAACTAGTATAATTTTTAATCAATTTGTACATCATTATTAAATTACAGGAGATCATCCAGCTTCATTGCCTACTTGTACTTTCCCGGAACAAGGCAAGTACATTCTATGGTTTGATCAGTGTATTTTCTTTGTTCTTTTTGCTGACACACTGCGACACGTTCATTATCTTATCTGGATGGTTCTTTCATGTTCTTACTTGTATCTTGGGGTGGGGAAATACTCTAGACATGTGACCAAACCCGGATACTTATTCATGATCTTTAGCTTAGGCCTCGTACAGTGCACGCGGGTCCTAAGCCGTACCTACATGATCTTTTAGGATCTTTTACGTTCATTCATGATCTTACCCAAGCCGGTCACATATCATAGAAGTATTTCAAATTTATAACACATGTTCATGATTTTGTTCTTACATTAGTTATCTATGATCCTGATCCTGATTTTAGCTATAGTCGTGATCTTTCCTGCATCTTTATATAGTCGTGATCTTCCATGTATCTTTATAGCAGTAGTTCATGTTCTTTCTTTTCTTTACATATCCTGATCTTCTTTTCTTTCAGCATTTACTTTCCATATCATGATATTATTGTTCATTACCTAGAATTGTGCGTTGCTCCGCTCCTGATTGGATAAGTTGCAGGTGAGATAGAGGCCTTATGTGACACCTACTATGGTCAGGATATTGCTTATCCTGCTGAGCCAGCTGGAGCTACTTGTGACTTAGAGGCTGCAGAAGTCTAAAGCTTCATCTTAGTATTTCCTACTATTTTCCATGTATTGAGACTAGTAGGCTCTTTTCATTAGTTGGAATGTAATAATTCAGATATTGTACTTACTCTGGTTGGGACACATTTAAAGATGCTGCGTTTTCATTTATGTTCATATTATCTGATTAGTTTCCCTAGATTGGTACAACTTACTTTGTTGTGTCTAGCAACAAAGGCTGGACGTGTCCGACTCGTGTCCGATTATTTAGGAGCGAGTCGTGACATGTTTTTAGTGGTGGCCCATACATGTCTCATCCTAATAGTACCTAGGTCTTAGCGTACTATTGGGGGACTTGATTACACTAGGGAAACTTGATTATAGCATAGGAAAATCGGGAATTAAGGGTATATCAGGTTTATCAGGATTATCATGTATCTTGACATTATAAAAACATTTTATGGTAGGTTTAGGGTTTATCGTTCAATAGGTTTTCTTTTGATGCAGATGGTCACTACGAGGAAGACCGCGGACCAGTCCGGAGTTGCAAGCAGTTCAGAGCCGGCTGCACCAGACGTTCTGACGGATCAGCTTCCAGCAGCGCCTCCTATCTTTCCATCATTGCCTCCGACGATGACGTTTGACGGTGCCCAAGTGATGGCGATGTTTCAGCATTTCCTGGAGGCCCAGAACCATCAGGCAGCACAGTTCCGAGCGACTGTCGTCGACGCACTTAGGGCCAGGGAGCCGGCAGCACCAGCACCAGTAGCATCTCCAGCACCACGAGGACCGAGACCGGGGACAGCCAAGGAATACTAGAACCTCTGCCCGATGGACTTTTGGGGCAACGAGGGGATCGTCTACGCAGCCGAGTGGCTAGATAATACGGAGAGAACTTTGAGGATGGCACACATTCCGGATGACATGAGGGTGGAGGTGGCCAGCATACGACTCTTTGATTTGGCCAGAGCCTGGTATCGCGAGGAGCCCCAGTTAGTAGCCCAGTAGAGAGGAGGAGCACAGCATGCATCTTGGGCAGATTTCAAGACCCTGTTCAAGGAGAAATTCTTCCCTGATGTAGAGAGAGATGAGCTGAGGTTGCAGTTCGAGACGCTTCAGCAGGGGACGATGATGGTTGCCCAGTACACTTCAGAGTTTACCAGACTCAGCAGATTTGCTGAGAGCTTAGTCAGAGAGCCAGAGGACAGAGCATGGAGATTCAAGAAGGGTCTCACCAGGGAGCTGTGACACGCAGTAGCTATTAGCCAGGCGACTACCTATACGAGCATTCTGAAAATTGCTCAGGCAGTGGAGAAGGAGGCGGACCCAAGGCTGAAGAGGGACCGAGATATGGCCAGCAGCAGTTTCCAGGCGCCGGCGAAGAGGGTTCAAACTCAGATTCCAGCGAGGACTCAGCAGCAGTAGCAGTATCGTCCAGCCAGAGCTCCTACACATCAATATCAGAGACAGCAGCTAGCGACCCCTTGTGCCTATTGCCATCGCCCCGGACATCATATCGACGAGTGCCGCAAGAGGTTGGGACTTTGCCTCTTTTGCGGATCAGATGCACATCAGATGAGGGACCGCGCTCAGGCTACAGCTAGACTAGCAGGAGGACTCCGAGGAGCTGGAGGACCACCGTCTGCACCACCCAGAGCATTGTCTGCTGCACCCCAGAGAGGATGAGCCCTACCACCCCAGCAGCAGAGGTTTGCATAGCACCAGCAGCAGCAGAGGGGAGGAGCTCAGCAGGGACGTGCTTACGTCATGGCTGTAGTTGAGGAGGACGAGGCAATGCCAGATGTGATCACAGGTTCTATATCTTTATTCTCTTTTCCTGCCATTGCATTGTTTGATTCTGGAGCCACCCATAGCTTTGTATCATATGAGTTTCTGCATAGACACGGCTTCACACCCAAGCCCACTAGGCAGAACTGTCGTATTATGACAGGAGGAGGGTTAGTGCCAGTTAGTGAGATGGTAGAATGCCCTATCACTATTGCTGGGAGAGAGATTAGAGCTCGACTTCTAGTGATGCCATTACCTGGACTCGATGTGGTCCTCGGCATCGACTGGATGAGCGAGCAGTTTACCGTAATAGACTGCCATGAGGGGAAGGTGATCTTCAGCCCGCCAGGAGTCCCACCGTTCGAGATCAGCAAACGAGTTACAGAGAGGCCAGAGGGAGTCTACTTCGGAGCTGTTGCCGAAGACCAGGAGTTGCCACATCTACTTATCGTAGAGTTTTTCGACGTCTTCCCCGAAGAGTTGCCAGGATTGCCGCCAGATCGAGATTTGGCGTTCAATATTGACCTATTTCCCAGATCAGCACCGAAGTCCTAGCATTGTTACAAGATTAACCCGAAGGAAGCTGTAGAGTTGAAGGCCCAGATTGATGAGCTGGAGGGCAAGGGATTTATTCAGTCTAGTGCTTCACCCTGGGGAGCACCGGTACTTTTTGTACCCAAGAAGGATGGGACGGTGAGGATGTGCATCGACTATCGTGCACTCAATAATATCACCATCAAGAATAGATACCCTTTGCCACGGATTGATGAGCTGTTTGACCAGCTTAGTGGAGCAAAGGTCTTTTCCAAGATTGACCTCCGGTCGGGATATCATCAGATGAAGGTTCGGGAGCATGATATTCCGAAGACAACCTTCAACACCCGATACGGCCAGTATTAGTTTCTAGTGATGCCGTTCGGACTCACCAATGCCCCCGCAGTATTTATGAACTTGATGAATAAAGTTTTTCACAAGTTTTTCGTAGTCTTCATTGATGACACCTTGATCTATTCGAAGACCGAGGAGGAGCATGTAAAGCACCTGTGGATTATGTTGGAGATTCTGTGGAAGAAGAAGTTGTATGGAAAACTCTCAAAATGTGAGTTTTTCTTGGACAGAGTGGAGTTTCTAGGGCATGTGGTGACTGGAGAGGGGATTTCTGTAGATCCCAAGAAGATTGAGGCAGTAGAAGCATGGGCACCTCCTAAGTCAGTAGCAGAGATTCGTAGTTTCCTGGGTCTAGCAGGATACTACAGAAAGTTTGTGAAGGACTTCGCCAGGATAGCAGAGCCTATGACGAAGCTTACGAGGAAGGACGAGGAGTTCATCTGGAGCGACGTCTGCCAGTCAGCATTTGAAGAATTGAAGAGAAGACTCACGACAGCGCCAGTTTTTGCTTTGTCATCAGGATCAGGAGGATTCGTCATCTACTGTGATGCTTCAGGGAGAGGCTTGGGATGTGTGCTAGAGCAGAACAAGAAGGTCATAGCGTATGCTTTTAGACAGTTGAGGCCCCATGAGAAGAATTATCCCACACATGACTTGGAGCTTACAGCAGTCATATTTTCCTTGAAACTGTGGAAGCATTACCTATATGGAGAGAGAGTGGACATCTTCACGGACCACAAAAGCCTGAAGTATGTCTTTACTCAGAAGGAGCTGAATATGAGGCATCGCAGATGGCTGGAACTCATGAAGGATTTCGACATCAGTCTGCAGTACCATCCTGGGAAGGCGAATGTGGTTGCAGATGCTCTCAGTCGTTATCCTATTGCCATGTATCTCACCATGGACCGGTATCTCTTGGAGGATCTTGAGAGCCTGGGGATCGAGATTGTCCTGCTAGGAGTGGAAGGACAGATGATGCACATGCAGATACAGTCGGGGTTACTAGAGAAGATCAAGGAGGTCCAGCTGCTTGATGAGGGAATCCAATGTCTTAAGACTCAGGCAGAGATAGGACTGCTTAACGACTTCACCATTGCTGAGGATGGAGCCTTGAGGCACGGGAGCCAGCTGTGTGTGCCCAAGGACTTGCGGGAGGAGGTGATGTAGGAGGCCCACCAGTCGAAGTATTCTATACATCCTTGGTCTACCAAGATGTACAAGGATTTACGAGAGTATGTTTGGTGGTATGGGATGAAAAGAGAGGTTGGCAGATTTGTTTCCAAATGCCTTGTGTGCTAGCAAGTCAAGGCGGAGCGCCGAAGACCAGCAGGACTACTCCAGCCCTTACCTATTCCGAAATGGAAATGGGAGCACATTACCATGGATTTCGTCTCTGGATTGCCGCATACTCCCAGTGGCAAGGATGCTATTTGGGTGATTGTGGACAGACTGACGAAGTCTGCTCATTTCATTCCATTCAAGGTTGGACTATCGACCGAGAAGCTTGCAGATCTCTACATGTGTCAGATCGTAAGGATTCACAGAGTGTCAGTTAGCATCATTTCAGATCGAGACAGTCGCTTCACATCACATTTCTGGAGGAGTCTACAGCAGAGCTTGGGGTCCCAGTTGAAGTTCAGTACTGCCTATCATTCGCAGATGGACGGACAGTCAGAGAGGACCATTCAGACGCTGGAGGACATGCTTCGAGTTTGTACACTCGACTTTGGTGGATCGTGGGAGGACCATTTACATCTAGTAGAGTTTGCCTATAATAACAGTTATCAGGCCAGCATTGAGATGACTCCATTCGAGGCGCTGTATGGGTGGAGGTGTCGTATGCCGTTATCTTGGGACGACATTGGAGAGAGAGCTTTACTTGGACTGGAGATGGTGGTTGACTCACCAGAGAAAGTCAGACTGATCAGGGAGCGCCTCAGGGTTGCACAGGATCGGCAGAAGCATTGGACAGACAGCAGCAGACGGCCACTTGAGTTCGAGGTTGGAGACAGAGTATTCCTGAATATCTCACCGACTAGGGGTGTCATCAGATTCGGCAGAGGCGGGAAGCTCAGTCCAAGATTCATCGAACCCTTCGACGTGACGGCACGGATTGGCGAGGTGGCTTATCGTCTATCACTTCCAGCTAGCTTGGAGGGGGTACACGATGTCTTCCATGTATCCCAACTTTGACACTATATTTCAGACCCGAGCCATGTGGTAGACTATTCTGAGCAGGAGGTGGGCCCGAGATTGACTTATAAGGAGCAGCCAGTAGAGATCCTCGATCGGAGGGAGAAGCGCCTGCACAACCAGACTATTCCTCTCGTTCGCGTCATGTGAAGACACCACTCCCCGGGAGAGTCCACATGGGAGCGCGAAGACGAGATGCGGGAGCGCTATCCCACTTTGCTTGTTTGATTGATTGTATTTCTGTTCTTATGGATTCTAAACCAATAAATAACTGGTGTTTGGGTCTTTTGTGAATTGCGGAGTTTGGTTTTGGTCTTTGAATTTCGAGGATAAAATTTTTCTGAGGGGGGAATATTTGTAACTCCAGTTCTCAGAAAATTAAAAATTCTAAATAATTTTCCTGATAATTTATTAAATTAATATTACCATTATTAATTCTTTTAGTCCAATTTAATTGGGCTTCTCTTCAATTGAAGTGTTGGGCTTTCACTAAAGCCCATGAACCAGCCCCTTTATATCCAGCCATTCCTTTCTGTTTAAGAATGAATCATTTCATTCTTCTAACTTCACCATTCTTTTCTTTATAGGAATAGCTCAGCAGCTGAATTCAAATCTCTCCAACCAATTCTCTAACAACTGTGCCATGTGCTCTAACGAATGCTTCCAATTTCTTTTCCCTCCAAATTCTCTCTAACCGCCTATTAAAGGTCTTTCCTCTCCATATTTTAGAGGAACAACATTTCCTCTATTCTTTCAGAGATTGTCTCCTCCAATCGAAGCTCTGCCCAACCAGCCATGACGGATCATCTTCCTGGATCAAGGAGCATTTCTAAAGAGCAACAGATCTGAAGTCGGCATGAGGAGTTTTTGCTTTTGATTCATAGATCGAGATCGAGACCAGGAACTGAGGTGAGTGATTGTTTATAGAAATTCGTTCGACCCTATTCTGGATCATCAGTGGTCTAATTGAGATTGTTTAATGTGGTTCGTAGGAACAATTGATCTCCGTTTAGATTTCTTCGTGATTTATTCGTTCCTTCTGATTGATCCATGGGTCCAATCGAGTAATAGAAAGAGATAAGAAATCGAACACAGTTTCCTGAGTTTGGTACAGTGTAGTTTGGAAATTAATTCGATCTCCTTTTTCTTCTTTTTCTGTCGTTGTTCTTCATTATGGGGAGATCAGGACCTGTTCGATCCTTATCCTCAATCGATTGAACTTGATCTGGGATTGTAGATCTATGACTGTTGTTTTGAACCAAGAAAGGATTAGGTGAGTATTTTTTCTATTGGTTTGTAATCAGGAAGAACGTCTGTAGAGTGATCCTCTTGATTCTTTTGGTTGATCCAGATTTTGAAATTACTGTTCAACACGAGGATCGTGTTCTATTGCTAAAGTTGTGTTCTCGAGAGATCAACCCAGCCATATTAGGTAAAATTCTATTTCCTGATTCAATTTTTCCTCGAGTCAAGTTCTAGTGATGTCTGAACCATTGGCAGATTTGAGTGTGTGCTTGATTCACCTAGATGGTAGAAATTCTGATAGTTCAATAGGACTGATTTTGTCGAAATGATTAATTCCAGTGTTCTCTAATGCAAGTTGCCTTGATTGTTCAATTTATCAAATTTTGAATTCCTACAGTTAGCATTAACAAGTTTGTGGGAGTGTCTTTGATTGGTTTAATTCATTCAGATAGCAGGGGATTGCTTGAGCCTGTTGAATCATATCCACCTGATAATATTTAGTTTTTTACTAAATCTGATATTAGCATGTGCATCTGATTTTGAGTGATCACTGAGACATGTATCCATGTTTATTGAATCAGGAATTCATATGTGAAGCATACGACTTACCTTAGTTAAGTAAGCTTAGGATTTCATCTATCAGTCCCTCTGGGAACCAAAACTCTGGTTCGTGATACTATGTCGTGTGGGTCAATAGTGTGGGAGTGGTTGCCTAGGACTAACCAAGTATTCAGTAGGGTGTTACAGTCTGCTCACTAGTTTAAATAAATCCCAACTGTTTTGAACCTTGGTATTTAGCATTACCATTCTCAGGAACCTGGGATCAATCTCATGTTCAGTTCAATGAACTACAGAAACCTGAGATCAATCTCATGTTTCAGATGAACTGCAGTAGCCTGGGATTCCTAAACCTGAGCACATCAATTAGCCCTATTTTAAATAGCTCTAACTGGTAGCAGGAATAGAATAGAACTGTTTAGATCCAATTTGGTTTGGTTGTTAGTGTTAAATTGGTGAATCATGTGCAATGGCTTGGGGGTTACTTGAGAATGCTCAGGAAACCTGAGAGCATTTTCAGGAACCTGGAACCAATGCTAGGATTGGTCCAGTGAGCATTGGGTCCCTAGGAAGCTATGGCAGTTACCAGTTGTGTTTTTCCTAAAGAATGGTTTTTTAGGAAATAGCTAGGATTGAGGGCAGTGGGTGTTTAATGAAGGATAAAATACCAGTTCTAGTTAAAAACTCATATGGACTGTCCTGATGATTAATGTGGGTTGTCATGAATCAACCTTGGACTCTGGTAGAACATATTAGTAAGGACTGAATGTATTCCAATGGGAGGATTGATAGTTAAACCAAGTGTAGGCTAATACCTAGAGTAACTGTGATAGCCTTACCTATTCAAGAGTGTCCATATATCTAAGGTGGAGGGGTTCCTCCTAAGGAATGATTTTGAGGCAGGGCTAACTGTTATGCATTAGTTTCAACTGAGACTAATTAAGGACAGTATTTTTGGACTGACTGAATTCAAGTTTTAATTGAGACATATACATATCAGCCCAGGACTGATTGGTATCTGTCCTTTGAATCAGTCCTGTTCAGAGAGGAATTATAGTGTCAAGGATAGGCTGGGCAGAGTAATACCTAAGTTAGTTATTCTTTGCAAAATTATTGAAAACCCTGTTTACATATTCTGGAACCAATGTACATGAGGGGTGGCAGCATATGTCTTGATTCATATGGACTTAAGTTTTGTAACAGGGCTCTTGAGTATAAGAAGTTTTAATGCTCTTTGAAGCTAAATAATTACAGTGGGTTGAGAGAAATGACAGTAAGGGTTCACATTATTTTTTAGTATAAGATTATCTTTCATAACAAACTAATTTACCCTTTAAATTAAGTTCCATAGACATGTGAGGACACTTGAGTATATACCTTAGAAGTACCCAAGTATATAATACATGTGTGGTAAATATTGTAATAATCAGTTGAGGCAATTAGACTAAAATGGTATAATGGTTAGGTCACATTCTTAGCTTGATAGAGTTTCTAATAAACCATGTGATACTTTTAGTTTAAGGTTGTTATTAAGAAATTTGCTAAACTAAACTAGTGTAATTTTTAATCAATTTGTACATCATTATTAAATTACAGGAGATCATCCAGCTTCATTGCCTACTTGTACTTTCCCGGAGCAAGGCAAGTACATTCTATGGTTTGATCAGTACATTTTTCTTGTTCTTTATTGCTGACACACTACGACACGTTCATTATCTTATCTGGCTTGTTCTTTCATGTTCTTACTTGTTTCTTGGGGTGGGGAAATACTCTAGATATGTGACCAAACCCGGATACTTATTCATGATCTTTAGCTTAGGCCTCGCACAGTGCACGTGGGTTCTAAGCTGTACCTACATGATCTTTCAGGATCTTTCACGTTCTTTCATGATCTTACCCAAGCCGGTCACATATCATAGAAGTATTTCAAATTTATAACACATGTTCAGGATTTTGTTCTTACATTAGTTTCCTATGATCCTGATCTTGATTTTAGCTATAGTCGTGATCTTTCCTGCATCTTTATATAGTCGTGATCTTTCATGTATCTTTATAGCAGTAGTTCATGTTCTTCCTTTTCTTTCCATATCCTGATCTTCTTGTTCTTTCAGCATTTACTTTCCATATCATGATGTTATTGTTCATTACCTAGAATTGTGCTTTGCTCCGCTCCTGATTGGATAAGTTACAGGTGAGATGGAGGCCTTGTGTGACACCTACTATGGTCAGGATATTGCTTATCCTGCTGAGCCAGCTGGAGCTGCTTGTGACTTAGAGGCTGCAGAAGCCTATAACTTCATCTTAGTATTTCCTACTATTTTCTATGTAATGAGACTAGTAGGATCTTTTCATTAGTTGGAATGTAATAATTCAGATATTGTACTTACTCTGGTTGGGACACATTTATAGATGCTGTGTTTTCATTCATGTTCATATTATCTGATTAGTTTTCCTAGATTGGTAAAGCTTACTTTGTTGTGTCTAGCAACAAAGGCTGGGCGTGTCCGACTCGTGTCCGATTATTCGGGAGCGGGTCGTGACATGTTTTTAGTGGTGGCATAGGAAAATTGGGAATTAAGGGTATATCAGGTTTATCAGGATTATCATGTATCTTGATATTATAAAAACATTTTATGGTAGGTTTAGGGTTTGTCATTCAATAAGTTTTCTTTTGATGCAGATGGTCAGTACGAGGAAGACCGCGGACCAGTCCGGAGTTGCAAGCAGTTCAGAACCGGCTGCACCAGACGTTCTGACGGATCAGCTTCAGCAGCGCCTCCTATCTTTCCATCGTTGCCTCCGACGATGACGTTTGACGGTGCCCAAGTAATGTTTCAGCATTTCCTGGAGGCCCAGAACCATCAGGCAACACAGTTCTGAGCGACTGTCGTCGACGCACTTAGGGCCAGGGAGCCGGCAGCACCAGCACCAGCACCAGTAGCACCTCCAGCACCACGAGGACCGAGACCAGGGACAACCAAGGAATACCAGAACCTTTGCCCGATGGACTTTTGGGTTAATGAGGGGATCGTCTACGCAGACGAGTGGCTAGAGAATGCGGAGAGGACTTTGAGGATGGCGCACATTCCGGATGACATGAAGGTGGAGGTGGCCAGCATGTGACTCTTTGATTTGGCCAGAGCCTGGTATCGCGAGGAGCCCGAGTTAGTAGCCCAGCAGAGAGGAGGAGCACAGCATGCGGCTTGGGCAGATTTTAAGATCCTGTTCAAGGAGAAATTCTTCCCTGATGTAGAGAGAGATGAGCTGAGGTTGCAGTTCGAGATGCTTCAGCAGGGGACGATGATGGTTGCCCAGTACACTTCAGAGTTTACCAGACTCAGCAGATTTGCTGAAAGCTTAGTCAGAGAGCGAGAGGACAGAGCATGGAGATTCAAGAAGGGTCTCACGAGGGAGCTGCAGCACGCAGTAGCTATTAGCCAGGCGACTACCTATGCGAGCATTCTGAAAATTGCTCAGGCAGTGGAGAAGGAGGCGGACCCAAGGCTGAAGAGGGACCGAGATATGGCCAGCAGCAGTTTCCAGGCGCTGACGAGGAGGGTTCAGACTCAGATTCCAGCGAGGACTCAGCAGCAGTAGCAGTATCGTCCAGCTAGAGTTCCTGTACATCAGCATCAGAGACTACAGCTGGCGACCCCTTGTGCCTATTGCCATCGCCCGGGACATCATATCGACGAGTGCCGCAAGAGGTTGGGACTTTGCCTCTTTTGCTGATCATATGCACATCAGATGAGGGACTGCGCTCAGGCTACAGCTAGACTAGCAGGAGGACCCCAAGGAGCTGGAGGACCACCACTTGTACCACCCAGAGCATTGCCTGCTGCACCCCAGAGAGGAGGAGCCCTACCACCCCAGCAGCAGTGGTTTGCACAGCACCAGCAGCAGCAGAGGGGAGGAGCTCAGCAGGGACGTGCTTACGTAATGGCTGCAGTTGAGGAGGGCGAGGCAGTGCCAGATATGATCACAGGTTCTATATCTTTACACTCTTTACCTGCCATTGCATTGCTTGATTCTGGAGCCACCCATAGCTTTGTATCATATGAGTTTCTGTATAGACACGGCTTCACACCCAAGCCCACTAGGCAAAATTATCGTATTATGACAGGAGGGGGGTTAGTGCCAGTTAGTGAGATGGTGGAATACCCTATCACTATTACTGGGAGAGAGATTAGAGCTCGACTTCTAGTGATGCCATTGCCTGGACTCGATGTGGTCCTCGGCATCGACTGGATGAGCGAGCAGTTTGCCGTATTAGACTGCCATGAGGGGAAAGGGCCAGCAGCAGCACCAGGCTAGGCCGCAGTATGGGCACCAACAAGGAGGCCGAGGGTAGGCATTCAATCTGTCCTTAGAAGAGGCATTGGCATCGGGAGATGTTGTGGCAGGTAATATTCTCGTCGCCTCATATCACGCTGTAGCATTGTTTGATTCAGGAGCATCACACTCATTTATATCTGCACAATTTGTAACACGACTAGGAATGGAGTTCGAGGCATTGCCAGGGAGGTTAAATATACTCACTGGCAATGGGCTCGTAGGAGTTAGTAGAGTCATTCTAGCGTGTAGTATTGTAGTGTGCGGGCATTCTTTACCCGCCAGGTTGATAGAATTTTCTGTTAAAACTTTCGACGTTATCTTAGGCATGGACTGGCTGAAAGACAGTCATGCGACAGTAGATTACAGGAAAGTATCACCATGGGTAGCACCCGTGGTACTTGTGGAGAAGAAGGATGGGTCATCCAGATTGTGCATCGATTACATGAAGCTTAATGTGGCAACAGTAAAGAACAAATACCCATTACCCAGGATAGATGACTTGTTTGACCAATTGAGTAGGGCAAGAGTTTTCTCCAAGATAGATCTTCGTTCAGGGTATCATCAAGTGAGGGTTCGGAAGGAGGATATTCCCAAGACAGCATTCAGGTCGAAGTATGGGCATTACGAATTATTGGTAATGCCGTTTGGTTTGACCAATGCCCCAGCAATATTTATGGATTTGATGAACCGCATCTTTATGCCGTACTTAGATGAGTTTGTCTTTTTATTTTTCGATGATATTCTCATGTACTCAGCCAGTGAAGAGGAGCATAAAGATCACCTCAGAAAAGTATTGCAGGTTCTGAGAGAGAACCAGTTGTACGCCAAGCTCAGCAAGTGTGAGTTTTGGTCGGAGCGCATTTTATTTTTGGGTCATATCATATCTGGAGCTGGAGTAGCAGTGGATCCCAAGAAGGTAGAAGCAGTAGAATGTTGGCCAGTACCCAAGACCGTAGCTGATGTGCAGAATTTCTTGGGATTGACAGGATATTACAGAAGGTTCGTATCAGATTTTGCAAGACTTTCAGCACCCATGACTCGCTGGACATAGAAGGATGTACCATTCGTCTGGTCGACAGAATGCCAGGCATCATTTGAGAATCTGAAGCAGAAGTTGATATCAGCGTCTATTCTTACATTGCCAGTTGGACCCAGAGGTTTTACTGTATTTTGTGATGCGTCAGGTAAAGGACTTGGGTGCGTCCTCATGCAGCATGGAAAGGTGATAGCGTATGCATCTAGGCAGCTTCGGGACCACGAAAAGAATTATCCAACTCATGGCTTGGAGTCAGCGGTAGTAGTATTTGCTTTGAAGCTATGGAGGCATTACTTATATGGTGATCGAGTGGACATGTACACAAACCACAAAATTCTGAAGTACATCTTTACTTAGAAGGAACTAAACATGAGACAGAGATGATTGTTAGAGTTGATCAAGGATTACAACGTGGAGCTTCAGTATCATCCAGGCAAGGCTAATGTGGTAGTAGATGCTCTCAGCAGGAGAGACGGTGCATTTATGTTGACAACACAGAAGCATATCTTAGAAGACCTTCAGGAGATGGGCATAGAAGTTATACTTCCTAGTGATGAAGGAATTCTGGCAAGTCTACAGGTTCAATCTGACTTAGAAGATAGGATCAAGGCAGCTCAGGCATAGGACCCAAGGATTCAGAAGCTTAGGACATAATATGAGTCAGGGCTCAGGAAAGAGATGAAGATTCATGAAGATGGTACACTCAGGTTTGGATCACGTCTATGTGTGCCTAGTAGAGATATCAGACTGGAGGTTATGGCAGAAGCTTACAGTTCTCAGTATTCTATACACCCTGGAGGGACCAAGATGTACAAAGATCAAGCAGTACTTCTTGTGGAACGGAATGAAGAGAGAGATCGCTAGATTTGTTTCTCGTTGCTTGATATATCAGCAAATAAAGGCAGAAAAATAGAAGCCAGCCAAATTATTGCAATCGCTTCCTATCCCGGAATTGAAATGGGAGTACATCACGATGGACTTTGTAACCGGTTTACTGAGATCACCAAGTGGTAAAGATGCTATTTGGGTGATAGTAGATCGGCTTACGAAGGTGGCACATTTTCTCCCTTTTAGAGTAGGGCAATCTACAGAGAAGTTGGCAAAGTTGTATATGCAGCAGAAAGCAGGCAGCATGGAGTCCCTGTCAGTATTGTGTCAGACAGAGATACCCATTTTATATTACATTTTTGGAAGAGCTTACATCATAGTCAGGGTACCAAGTTAAGATTTAGTACGGCCTACCATCCACAGACGGATGGGCAATCAGAAAGGATAATCCAGACTTTAGAAGATATGTTGCGAGCATGCACTCTGGATTTTGGAGGATCTTGGGAGAGTCACCTACACTTAGTCGAGTTCTCGTACAACAATGGTTATCAAGCCAGTATCCATATGGCGCCATTTGAAGCACTATATGGTAAGAAGTGTAGGTCACCACTTGCATGGGATGATATCGGGGAGAGGAAGATGTTAGGTCCGGAGATGATTGTCCAGACGGTTGAAGTGGTTAAGAAAATTAGAAAGCGACTTCGAGTTGTGCAGGATCAGCATCGTCATTGGGCGGACCAGCATCGTAGGCCGCTAGAGTTTTCTGTTGGGAACCACGTATTCTTGCGGATCTCACCTACCTGTGGGGTCATTAGATTTGGCGTTCGCGGGAAGTTGAGTCCACGATACGTAGGCCCATTTATTATCCTTAATAGGGTAGGCGATGTTGCTTATCGTTTATCCCTTCCACCTTCGTTACGAGAGGTGCATGACGTGTTCCATGTATCTCAGTTACGCAGGTATGTATCGAACCCAAGCTATATCCTCGATCATTCTGAGCTGGTTGTTGGTACCAACTTATCTTACGAGGAACAGCCAGTGTCCATTTTGGACCGAAGGGAGAAGATACTCAAGAACCGAATAATTAGTCTTGTCCGTGTTGCTTGGGGTCATCACTCCTTGTGAGAGTCAACGTGGGAACGTGAGGATGTTATCCGATCACGGTATCCACACCTGTTTGACTCACAAGGTATATCTCTTTCTGTATACCTTGATTGTCTTTATTCCTCATGCTTATCACCTTATGGGTAGAACTACTTGATATCGTAGATTGATAAATATATATATATATAGTACTTGCTAGTGATATGGTAGAATGACTGCTTGCTCACTAGAATTGCTTGTATTAGTTTAGCTCTGATATTTCTATCCTGCTTGGATTTGAAATTTCGAGGACGAAATTTTTCTAAGGAGGGTAGAGATGTCACTCCCCGTTCCCAGAATACGTATTTTAAATGCATGAACTGTTTAAATGTATTTATTTAATATTTATCATGTATTATTCTGTATTTAAATTCCTTTAATTTTATGCTAATTAATTTTCTGTATTTTTACTTTCTGCTTTTATTTTCTGCTTTAGCTTTGCTTTAGGTCAGGCCTAGGTTGGTCTATTTTCGAATTTGTGTTGGTTCATCATGAACCCGACCAACTCCACCCAACCCCCCTTTCATTTAAAGCCCCAACCCCTCTCTCTCTCTTCATTACTTTCCTTCACCATTACTCTTCTTCTTCCTCCTCATTTACTTCCTCCGCCTACCAACCGTAGGCAAGTACATCTTGCTCCACATGAGAACCCATATTTTTATGGTTCATTATTCTTCCTCTCATGATTCTAAGAGAGTTTAGTAATTAGCATTTTTGATTTCCTTGGCTCATTTCTCATAGATCAAAGTTGTTTTATTTTCGGTTGTCTATGGGTTTTGATCTGCCAAACTTGCATATTTTCGAAAATAGATAGTTTCATGTAGTAGAGATTCTCATTCTACCCTATTTTGATCTATGGAAGTCCCAGTTCTGGTTTGGACGAAGGTCCCATGGAATTTGGAGTTCGGGAGGAGTTTTACGCTCACGCTGTGCGTGCCTGCGTAATATCAGCCCTCTACGCTCACGTTGTTACGTGTTAGCGTAATATTGAGTTTCACGCTCACGCTGTGCGTGCCAGCGTAATATTGAGTTTACGCCCACGTTATTACGTGTTAGCGTAATATCGAGTTTTATGCCCACGATCACTCGTGTCAGCGTCAAGCACTTTTTACGCTCACACATGCATGCATAAAACTTGACTTTTTACGCATGTGACCCTTTACGCATGTAATCTTTTACGCATATGATCCTTTATGCATACAAGACTCGCGCGTAACCCTATTCTTTATGCATAGCTCTTTTACGCTCACACCTTGGCTCGGCGTAAAACGTGTTTTATGCCCAACTTCTTTTTACGCAAACAAGTTTTACGCTCAATTTATTCTTTTAGTTTGGTGTATTTCCTTTACCCGTATTTGCCTTAGTATAGAACCGTGGTGTAACCCGATGGCTTGGCGTAAAACGAGTTATACGCACGTACTCTTTTGGCTCCGCATAACATGAATTTTTATGCTCGACTTTATTTCATTATAGAGCATACTCCTTTTTACGCACATGGCATTCCCTTATTATATCAAGGTTTTGGTAGACATGATTAAGATAAATCAAGGTTTTGCTCCAGTGTTTGGGCATGTGTGATGGCTATAATGGTTTGTAGATGAAAGTTGTCAACAATGGAATATTTTATAAAGAGAGATTTCTCGTCTAGCAAATCTGAAGTATCGTACAATCTTATATAATTTAGAACTACAATTCTAGTCTAAACTAATATTTATAATTTCTTATATATCAAATTAAAATTTCAGTGTTAGATCGATATTTTAGGGCTGAGCATTAATCGGTTTAGACCTGAAAATCGAACCAACCCGAACCGAATAAGCTATTCGGGTTGGGTCAAACCCAATAAAATTCGGGTTCGGTTTTAGAAACCTCTTTAATCGGTTTTCGGGTTCGGGTTCGGGTTCGGTTAACGAGTTCAGGTTCGGTTTAAAACCGAAAACCGAATAAGGGTGTGCAATTACGAAAGTACCCTCACTACTCTAACCTAAATATAAAATGTCATTTACGTTTTCTCTCTTTCCCTCAACTAATTTCTCATCTGAACTCTCTCTCCCATTTTTCTCGCTGCCTCCATTGGAGAGAGGAAAACTCTAGATGTGACTCTCTCTCCTCTCTGACTCTCCGTCGGTCGTCCCCGGCGACTCCTCGCCTCTCTTCTCCTCAGCCTTCACCGCCTCTCTTCTCAGCCTTCACCGCTCCATTGGAGAGAGGAAAACCCTAGATCTGACTCACCATAGATCTGAACCCTGAAGGCTCTGTGAGTTCAGATCTGAACTCTCTCTCCTATCCAAACTTTGAAGTTCAGATCTGAACTCTCTCTCCTCTCTGAAGTCTGAATCACTCCGGATCTGAAGCCTCCCTCCGGATCTGAAGTCTAACTAGCTTGTAAGTATTTTTAATTTATTCCTTTTAATTTTTGTTAATTTTTTTCTAATTATGTTAAAATATTGAACACTAACAGGCTAGTGTTGTTGTTTTTTGTGCAGTAAGTTGGGGAAAACGAGGGAGGGAGTGATTTGGATCCGGATTCAAGTCTCTGGTAATGAAATTTTAGTGTTATAAATTTTAGTATCATGTTATTATTTTATACTGTTATCATATACGCCTTTTGACCTGAACTTGATATAACCATGATATGTTAATATTTTCTTCAGCATGGATTGTTATGTGGAATGCACCATATGTCTTGATTTGGTTTATGGATACCAAGTATCATGGGAACTTAACCCTAAGAGCTATAGGCTCGACCCCACTTAAAACTAGTCAATTTTCATGCCTTGTCACCATTGATAATGATTGTTATCTTGACTAATCATTGATCACGCGTTCCTAGTTGGAACTAAGAGACTGGCTAGTCGTCTTATTGAATTGAATGAATGAGACACATCCATATTAAATTACGAACTATTGTAATCGATTGGCCAATCCCGAATATTGGCATACAGGCACATGCAGGCTTCAGTTTAATTATTCTTCCACCAAAACAGCATGTGTACTTTATGGTCAAGGCATGATTATCTCGTGGTTAGTTTTTATTGTTGCATTATGCTATGTAAAACCTACAACCTAACCGCACGGGTATTGTTGTAGAGTCGTGCATATCGTACCCCGTACAAAGGTACTCATTCTGAATGACCATGATCCACGGCATGGAACTTTACTTAACGTAGAGGCTACTAAGTTAAATAAAATAATAATTGCATGGAGAGAATGGATTTCCGAGTTCTTATATGGCAGCCCTTTTGGGACTATTAGTGCCCGACAGGCCGACTGGTCCCCACAGATACTGCAGATCTGCCACACGGGCAGGGAGCGGTATCTGCTTATATTACTTATTGTATATTGTCTATTAACGACGGGCGTTCCACTGGGACTCGTCTAAATACATGATTGGCGCAATTGATTGATTGGGTAAACTAGCCTTGTTTGTCCATAGTAAGAACTGAGGAATTCTTATTGCATAAAACCAAGGTAACTTGGGACTGACAGTAGCAAGCCGTAGCAGTTGAATGGCCGTTTAAATTGATTTGTTTGTGTACTGTGCCTACTCTGTTTAACTAACTGAGATGATCAGAATGTCAGGGCATGACGGGTCAACTTCTGTCTTTGTTTGGTTGGAAGATTGGCTCGAAGTGTCGTGATGTTATGTGAATCCTAGTAGCAAGCAGAGACCTATTTATCATATTTTTTGTAACTGGTTTTAGTTCTCATATCATGCTTCCTTGTGGTACTTGCTATTAGAGGTCTAACCTCTCTGGTTTTGCATGGCCAGATTTAGAGCCAGTCCCCGAGGACTCAGCTAACTTCTACCTCCAAGATGGTCAATACTAGAGGAATGATCGCAGGAGGACTCGAGTGGGTTCCTTACTTTCCCGCTCGTTTTGTTATTTACTTTATACTTTGCCACTTGGCACCGACATGTTAGTCGGATTGTCTTGTACTTACTTTTACATAATTGTAACTAAGTCAGACTGCAGCTAATAACAATTGTGTATAACCTGCTATACTATCTGGCTATGTTTTGTAAAGCCAGATCTCAGGAACATTTTGACTAAGCGTTTGGGACGCCTTACTGCTTTATCTTATATATTCTTTATTACTATTTCTTGCTTGAATGATTGAGACAATAGATGCAAAGTGACCATAGCGAGACTTTCATGTAGTATGCACCCCCTTGTCCTTTAGACAGCATTGATCATATTATACGATATTTATCTACCCGTAATACATAGATGGCTGAGTCATTCCCCCGCTCTCCAGTATTCTGGTTCTGGGGCGTGATACCCTGCCTTCCTCTCTAAGGCACGGAGGCTTTAGGCAGCTGTTGGCTCACCGGTCGCTTCTGAGCATTCTGACGATGAGCCCGATGCACCTCCACTTGGACAGGATCCTCCTCCTCCTCCTGTTACTCTTGAGTCTCTTCAGACCATGCTCCGAGATCACTTCACCTTAGAGGACGATCGTTGGACTCAGATGGATTACCGGACTACCCTGCAGATGATCGCCCTCAGCAACTCGCTACATGATACTCGGTACTCCATGTCTCGCCATCCTTCCATGCATATTCCTATGGAGCGGGACCCTGGTCGTGAGGGATATCGTATCGATGACCCTTGGATCATTCGCTACTTGGATCCAGATGGAGCCTTCGTGGACCCTCGTCGCTCTTTCTCTGATCCATCAGACGACGCTGGGATTTTACATGCTCCATGATGGATATGGTCTCTATTTGCTGATGCTACTGAGGATTCTAGATTATGGTTTATGCATTTTGATTTTAGTTGCTTTTATGTACTTGGTTTGTATTAGACTTATTATGAGGTGTGCCTCTTGAGACTTTGGTAGTTCTATCATTTTTTTTGTCATTTCTTCTATTATGACTCTTGAGACATTTAGTCGTTATATTAGTCTATATGTAGTTTCTTCTCTTATCTTTTGGTGAGTTTTCCAATTATTAATTGTTTATCTTATATTGCTAAATGCCAAACGGGGGAGATATGTATATTCTATATTCTTTTGTCTATGTATCTGTGCCTTTTGGAAGAATGTTCTTATCAGGCCAACAAGATTCAAAGCATTATTTACATGGGAGCAATTTTTAAGCTCGGCACTGATTATGGGGCAGCTATGCTTTTTGTCTTTAAATGTGTCCAGGTATGAATATTGAATATATAATTATTATTTTGTCAATTATCAATATGGGAAAGATTGTTGACACAAAGTCACAGTCAACCAAATATTGATAAAATTGACTAAATAAATACTTGTAATAATTCATTACGACACACGACGACTACATCCAGCTCAAGTCAAACGACAGCTCAGTTCATATAAATGCAAGTTATTTTTGAGTCTGTATTTTATATATTTATTGAGTCTAGACTGATGTAAGCTGAGATATGCTGAGCTCTTGAGACTTAACCTATAACCTACCCAAAATCCATAAGCTCCACATATCCAAATAAGCCCATTGGACCCTAAGACCCATTCTGTGCTCTGGACACAGAGTTCGGGCCGAACTCTGCCTCCACACAGAGTTCGGGCCGAACTCTTTCCCCTAAAAATCAGCTTCCTAATTTTTAGGGTTAGCTGGTTGCAAGTTGTCCAACGGCCAAATATTTGAAATTTCCTACCAGAATTGGCCGAATTCTGCCTGCTAATATCCTATAAATAGGCCATGAATTCTCTTATTTTCAATCATCCTATCTTCTCTTCTCTTCTCTCTAAATCTCAATATAAGCCATACCCTTCTTCATCTACTAGCCACAAGCCTCCTAGCCTTAAGTGCTCAGCATCTTTCAGTTAGGAGTTTTGTGCAAGAGTTCAAGAAGTCGCTTGGAAGATTCCAAGCATCGTCACTGCGATCCTTTGTAAGAAGTTGACGTGCTCTTCTGAAGAAAAGGCACAGGGTGTAACTACTATTTCATAAATAGTGGATTTAATCCTGAGCTAGAGTTCTCAGGCCTGGACTAGTCCTCCACGAGGGAAACCAGGTTAAAATCGGCTGTGTTAGCGTATGCTCTCTTGCTTCTTATTTATTTCCGTATTTACTCTGTTTACTTTATACTTGTGAAAGAGTTGAATTTTTAATTGGTTATTATTGCTAGAAACTCTATTCACCCCCCTCTAGAGTTGCCATATGTTCTTCAAGTTTCATGTCTTACGGGAAAGGGGGTCTTAGGTTCTCTATTTCATCTCTCACATCTCTCTCATGTGTGATAAAAATAGATGATGTGTTTTAGGTTGTTTAATTTCATCTTCCATCTTTTTTTCCAGGTTTTGTGGCCTTAGGGCCGATCGAGTCCGGCCACAGCTAGCCCTAGTAATTTTGTGGTTCATCAAAGAGAAAAGGGGTTTTTGCTCTTTGATGAACAATAGGGGATTTTGCTCTTTGATCGAATTTACGGCCCTAGGTAAGTTTTTCTTCTTCTTCTTCTTATTCTTCTTCTTCTTCTTCTTCTTCTTCTTCTTCTTCTATTTTTTTAATCTGAACTTAGTCAATTTGGTATTCTCTTTGTTCGTGGTTCATGAAACTCTGAATCTAGGTTTTGAATAGGGAATGAGGTTTTGCTTGGATCATACAAGATTGAAGAACTAATTAGAACTCAGGTACCGTATATCCTTGTTATTTAATTTATTATTATTATTTGTTACTTACATTGTTGTTCCGAAATTAATTTTGGTTATATAGCTCGGAGAGGAAAGTCCCTTTTTTTTAACATTTGTTCTGTTAACATTACATGAGAATTTTTGTTTTACTAATAGGAACCCTATTATCCTTTCTTTCTGAGCAGACCGGAAGGAAAGGATTCATGGACAAACCCTAAAAAATGAATGGAATTGTTGTTGTTTCTTTCTGATTTAATTTTGGGTAAATTTTATGTTTAACTATTTGATTTGGATGTGTTCTTGCTTCTCTTTCCTAAGTCATCTTTGAAACTATTTTTCCCACAATAGCATGTCTAGCATGCTTCACAAGAAATGTGCAAAATGGTTGCATTTTCCAAAGCTTTCTAATATAGAATCTAATGGCAAGTACAGAAATATCATCAGTAGAGATATATGCAACTCCTATGCATGATCAGCAGTAATGTGTAACAATATGGACATAGTGAGAGGGACTTGAAACATCAGTAACGACATGTTTTAAACATTTGCATAACTATCGACAGATTCCTGTGTTTTTCTTGTACATTGATTCATATCATAACAAAAATAATGGTGATACTCATCGTTGTGGTCTAGACCTGAGATTGTATATACAACATGAAGAGTATGATGAATGTAACTCTGAAACTAGAGAATTATTCTTTGTAATTTGTATGGAAAATAAAATAATAGTTTAGCGTACAAGAATCATTCATTTTACTCTCGGACATTACATGACACATTGACGGATAACTCTAGAGAAAATGTTTGAAACACTGAAATACATATATTGGATTCGCAGGGGTCAGGCGTCAGACATATAATAATAATCAAAATATTACCAATGATAAACCCAGGAAATCCTGTGTGATTCTCTCTGAAGATAACAAGCATCAAGTAGTGTCTCAAGCAACACTGAAACAAGAACTTTGAAAGCATTCAACTAAGCTCTCTTCACCTAGAGATTGACACCTTATGTATCGTTTAAACTCTACTCAACTCATTCCCAATTAATGCAGGGAATTTGTTGGCTTTAAGGTATGTTCAGACAGGTAGGTTTGAACCTCAAATGTCTTCCAATGTATACCACCAGGAAATGTAGAACTGCTTTAGGCATCAACATTAGCAAAATTCACCACACTCGTATACTTCTCCAGCTGCAAGAAGATATAGATGTGCTATTGTGGGAAAATAGTTTGGATTAGCTTCTATTTTCTAAGTCATCTCGATATATTCTATTTAACAATTTGATTTGAATGGAGTAATAGTCATTTTACTGGTTTTTACCTATAATAAATAAATTCTCTTCATTTACATTTACAATATTTTAAGCTTTTATACCCTTGTTGATTGGGTTTTTTTTTCCAATGTTCTTTATCACTGACTGGGAAAAGAGACCTCTACTGTTAGTATCGGTAGCGTTAGTTTGGATTAGCTCTCGACATAGACGTGCTATTGTGGGAAAATAGTTTGGACTTTGGATTAGCTTCTCTTTTCTAAGTCATCTTAATATATTCTGTTTAACAATTTGATTTGAATAGAGTAATAGTCAGTTTTACTGGTTTATCTATAATAAATAAATTTTCTTCATTTACATTTACAACAATATTAAGCTTTTATACCCTTGTTGATTGGTTTTTTTTTCAATGTTCTTTATCACTGACTGGGAAAAGAGACCTCTACTGTTATTATCGGTAGTGGCTAGTATCGAACTGAATATATTAAATTGTATCGATATCGTTCAATAATTTAAACTATTGTTGTAATGTAATAGAAAGGAAGGGCTTGTTTGCTGAGAATAATTGATGTTGAGGCCCTGGGCTGGCATGCATTATTCTGAGGACATATACTAATCTTTCTGCGATCTATGGATTTTGTCAGGACATTGGTTGCATTATCAAGTATTGGCAGGTAGTGGGGGCTACTGCTTTGATGAAGGAAAGAATTTCTAGGCTAGAATTGATTTCGTGCATGACAGTTTATGCAAGGTTTTAGTGTTTTTAGTTGCAAAATGGACCCAAATGTGAGGACACATTCATCTGACTTTATGGATTTAGGGATCCTTCGTATATTGTTAGTTGGTCCCATAGATGAACTACTTGTTTCATTAGCTCTCTTTCCAGTTTGAAATGAAATTTTTGTTTCTTCTGAAATTTATGACTTGACAATCCAATGTGTATACTTCCTGGAATCCTGATACTAACAAATAGCAATAGAAAGCAAATAAAAATTTTAAAATAAAAAAACCAATGTGTATACTTCCTGATACTAACAAATAGCAACATTTGATTGTTGGATGCAATGTTTCTTTTTAACAATACTAAAGGTATCTGCTATAAAACATGTAATGGAATTTTCATAAGATTCGTCATAAAGTTGGTAAGGAAGCAAGATAAAAAAGTAAAGGTACTACACACAACTGGATGCACGAGGGTAGCACATAAGATGGTAATTGCATAATATATATATTTCTCTATTTTCATTTTTATTTTCTTTTATCTTTTCTTATATTTTGTTTCAATGTGATATTTTGTGTTTATTTTTGTTGTAGAAAAAGGAGAGTCCTACTGGTGAGGTCAATAGAAGTGTGTTATATGTGACCACATATATGTCCAAGGATACTAATTCCTCTACCAGCTCGAACGATTATATTGTAAGATTAGCTTTCTCTTAACTGAAATAATAATTTTGTCAATTTTGAGTTTCACTAATCATATATATGAACCATTTTTATATCTTGTAGGAATTTATAGAAGATGATCCTCTAGATGATTTAAAAAATCCAAATATAATAACACTCAGAGATAGAGAATTCAAACAGCTTCCCGGGTTTCTGTAAACCCCATCACACCATATAGAGTTGAATCCAAATTGTCTGGGAACTGCTACAAGGAAGGTCCACTCAACTCTATCATAGATGTCCAACTTTAGAATTGTATTCCATCAATGTACTGTTCTATCAATCTCTATCACCATTTCATGTGCTAAGCCCACATTCTCATGAATATTTTTGCCTTTAACAAAGCCTGACTGTTACTGGAGAAAATATGAGGAAGAATTATTGCCAGTCTTTCAGCTAAGATCCTTTTTGATGATATGCAACAAGCGAATAAATGTTACATGTGGAGCCATCTTGTCCAGGAGAGCTAGTAGGGGATAATTATTTAATAACTTTAAAATTTCCTCCTCTTAAGGTATTTCGCATAAGGGTTTACTCATATCATCACTAGAGATGGTCGAGTTGGCATAAGGACCACTTGACCACCTAGATTTTGTGGCTATATCCTGCATTATGTTTTAGTTTCCTATGCCAGAAATGGGAACAAACTCAAAAGACTTGGTATTTTACTGATTGCAGGTCATGGTCAATCCTTTACTTGAGCATTTTCTATTTCGAGTTGGACTACATTGCCAAACCTATTTTGATTGTAACAAACTTGTATGAGAAGAATGATGATCGCCCTAGTGGTGAATATAGTTTTTTTACTCTTACAGTTACAGTAAATAATAGTGGTTGGACATTTATTTACTGCTAGGAATTACAAACACACCAAAATTAATGGTACTTCGTGTTATATATGTGTTGGATACGAGTGGAAACACCAAAATATGAATATGTACATAGACAACAGTAAGTGCCATTGACAACTCTAGGTGTTATAGATGATTTTGCCCATGCATATGCCTGTGAATATTAGTTTGATTGTAGTAAAATGAGGATCTTTCATTTAAAGTAATAGATATGGCATAGGATCTCAGTTATCTAAATAATAGTTTGGCAAATTAGAATAAGAGAACAAGAGTCAAGACTCTTAGGTTCGGTTAGATTTTGCTATCATGTTTGCATATATTAGAGGACTTATGTTTATTGTGTCTTTCCTTGTTGAATGGTGGTCTTTGTAATGGACATAACAAAACTTGGTTACTATTTGATTGGGTAGCAGATTCCTGCTTTGCTGGATCCTATGTTAATATAAGTAGAATGCCTACTCACGAACATATTGCAATTTGCATAAAAAATTAGTGATCAAGTGATCTTCATTTTTAGTACCAGAAGATCCAGTAGAACAATATATAAATAGCTGCATAGTTCAAATTTTTGAAGAAACATATATATAATTGCATTTTTGAAGTTCTATAAACTTGTGTTGTATGCCCATCTTATATTCTTACCCAATTTAACATGGTTTGCTACATTGCAATGTCTCCGAGGATATATGGTCCACTGTATGTGCTAAGACTGAACGTTACTACACACTCACTCTGCTAGCTTATTTCTTTGCCACACTGTTCAGAACCAACTGGAGTAGAAGAAAATTGTACCTAGATAAAGTTAAACATCTTGGAGACTTGGTCTGAAACTCCTTGTTACATAAGTGCAGTGTTGGCATCCACCTAGTGAAGGAGTCCTTGTGTTACTGTATTAAAGCAATACTTATAAGACCCATGTTTACTGACTTTCTATAAATTTCAGTATTCAATATTATTGCATCTTTGTGTTTCAATGGTTGTAGGTACCGGAACAATCTAATTTGCCAAAGACATATTTTTTAAAGGACTTCAAAAGAAAACATATTGCTTTGGACGCTTAAATTCTGATACACCGCCGAAGGAAGATGTTTATAGTATCGTCGTCGATGAAATCTTTGATCGCAATGCATATTTGTTTGAAGGGGATGGAAAGTTTGAAGATATTATGCTTGGTGATTTGAGCAATTGGCCAAAAGAGTGTGTTCAATTTATTATAATTTTAATATTTGCTTTTAGTTTTATTTTTTGGAGTAAACTTCATGTGTATTCTGGAATACTCTTTCATCAATTTGGATGTTATGTATGAGAGAACAATTGCAAGTATTTAAATACTAGAAAGACAATGTCTAATTAGTGATATTTCAATATCAATTTAGATTTTTGAATGATTGGTGGTTTATTGAATTAGGTGTATTCATTTTCAATTGAGATTCTTGAGTAATTGGTGATTATATTCATTGTGAATTGATCAATTTTTGACTTATATTTAGATTCAGTAAGTACGTACTGGTTTACAAGGAAATTATTTTAATTAATTAAAAATAATTATTGTGAATATTTTACAGAATGTCGACAGATATTGCTCGTCAAAAACAGCCATTCATGTTGGATTGGTTCAGCGAGATATTCAACGGATGAAGTCCGCCGTTTATAATATGACGGACAAAATCTGTTGTTTCCTCCAATTACTTGTCGACGATAGAAAACCGCCGTTTATAATAAACTACACTTTATTTTTTGACGGACAATGTGACGGACCAAAATCGTTGAAATATACATTTTTCGACGGTTTTAGTCCGTCGAGAACCACGAATTCCGGGGTAGTGATCCCAAGACAAGGGTGTAAGACATCTACGCCGGTACAGTGCCTCGAATGGTGACATCTCAATGCTGGCCTGAAAACTATTGTTGTATGCAAACTCCACTAAGTACAGGTGATCCTCCTAGGATCCTCTGAAATCCAAAACACAAGTCCACAACATGTCCTCAAGTGTCTGAATAGTCCTCTCTGACTGTCCGTCCGTTTGAGGGTGGTATGCAGTACTAAACTTGAGTTGAGTGCCCAAACTAGTCTGCAGACTCCGCCAGAAATAGAAAGTAAAGCGACTATCCCGATCCGAGACGATGCTCTCCAGAACTCCATGAATCCTGACAATCAGCCACATATACATCTCTGCTAGCCTTTCAGTAGACGCACCCACTTTAAATGACAAAAAGTAGGCTGATTTGGTCAACCTGTCTACGATGACCTAAATCGCATCCTTCTCTCATGGTGTACGCGGCAATCCAGAAACAAAGTCCATCGTGAGGTGCTCCTACTTCCACTCTGGAATGGGCAATGACTGCAATAAACCTCCTGGCCTCTGTCTCTCTGCCTTGACCTGCTGACAGACCAAACATCTGGCTACAAAATGAGTTACCTTCCGCTTCATCCCATACCACCAGACGTGCTCCCTCAGATCCCTATACATCTTGTTGGCACCTGTTTGTATAGAGTACTGAGATAGGTGGGCCTCCTGAATGACCTATTTCTAGAGCTCTCCACTGGGCACACATAGTCTGGTAACATGCCTCAATGTGCCATCCTCTGCAAGAGTAAACTCATCATCCACCAACCCTGCTTGAACCTGCTATCGGATACACCGCAGAGCAACATCCTCAAACTGTGTCGACTTGATACTCTCCATCAAGTCCGACTGACTCTGAAGGCCCCACGTCTGGATCTGAACTCCTGGTACAACCACCTCGATCCCCAAGCTCTCCAAATCTGCTAGCAAATGACGATCCATAGTCAAACACATGGCTGTCGGATACCTACTCAAGATATCAGCAACCACGTTGGCCTTCCCTGGGTGATACTGTAGTAAAATATCGAAGTCCTTCATCAACTCCAACCACCTATGCTGCCTTATGTTGAGCTCCTTCTGTGTAAACACATACTTCAAGCTCTTATAATCTGTAAAGATCTCCACCCGCTCTCCGTATAAGTAGTGTTTTCACAACTTCAAAGCAAATATAACTACTGCCAACTCCAAGTCATGGGTAGGGTAGTTTTTCTCATGGGGACATAACTGCCTGGAAGCATAGGCAATCACCTTCCTATGCTATTGTACGACACAACCTAAACCCTTCCCTGAGGCATCACTGTAGATAGTGAACCCTCCTGATCCTGATGGCAATGTCAGAATCAAAGCTGTCGTCATCCGCTTCTTCAACTCATCGAAAGCGACCTGACACTCCTCTGACCGGACAAACTCTGCATCCTTCCGGGTCAGCCTAGTCAATGGCTCTACAACCCGGAAGAAATCCTGTATGAACCTCCTATAATAGCCTGCCAATCCCAAGAAGCTCCTGATCTCTGCTACTGAACTCGGTGCTGTCCAAGCCTCCATTGCCGTGATCTTCTTCGGATCAACTGAGATTCCATCTTCAGTCACCACATGACCCAAGAAGTCAACTCTGTCCAGAAAGAACTCATACTTCTAGAGCTTGCCATCAAGCTCCTCCTTCCTGAGAGCCTCCAGAACCACTCTCAAGTGCTCCTCACTCTCTTCTTCAGTCTTCAAGTACACTAGGATATCAACGATGAACACCACCACGAACTTGTTCAAGTACTGGTGGAACACCTTGTTCGTCAAGTTCATGAATACCGCCGGAGCATTAGTCAACCCAAACGACATCACCATGAACTCAAACTGGTCATACCGCGTCCTGAATACGGTTTTCGGGATATCTTCCTTCTTCACCTTCACCTGATGGTAACCTGACCTCAGATTAATCTTAAAAAATACCCTCGCCCCACTCAGCTGATCGAAAAGATTGTCGATCCTCGGCAACGGGTACTTATTCTTGATCGTGAGGTTGTTGAGTGCCCTGTAGTCAATACACATCCTGACCGAGCCATCCTTCTTCGGTACAAAGAGTACCGATGCACCCCATGGTGAAAAACTTGATCGAATAAAGTCCTTGTCCTGCAGCTCATCCCACCTTCTTCTTCAACTCTACCAGCTCGCTGTTGTTCACCTAATAGACGTGCTGAGGTATCGGCTCTGCACCGGGCACTTAGTCTTTATAAAACTCTATGTCTCTGTCCGATGGTAGTCCTGGGATATCTTTCGGAAAGATGTCTATGAACTCCGCTATCTGACTGCCCTGAACTAAGCTCTCAAACTGCGTCTCCAGGGCTCCAAGTGCTGTGTCAGAAAAAACTTCTTCTTGAACAGCTTCTTGAAGGCTGCCCAAGTTTGTCCCTCTGTACCGATCCTCGGGTCCGTCTGGAACCACGTGTGGGCATGTCCTGTATCTGACTACCTGCCGTCTTAATATGTAGTCGTATTGGAATCTCCGCCAGCCGAAAGATCTCCTCGATGTGCTCTATCCATTCGTCCGCATACAGAATTCCCTCAGTATCGTGGAAGTCCTGCAGACGCATCTTCTGAAAATCCTGGATCCCTCGTGTCCTTGGTTGATATGGCTGCATCTGGGCTGCCTGCGGCTGTGCAATAACTCTCTCCACAGTCATCAGGGCAAGATGATGGGCATTCTCTATGCCCTAATGGAAATAAGCGGACTGCTGTCGCTGGACCTCCACCATCCTCTGAAAGAAGTCGAACAACTGCCTTGCATCAACTGATCCGAAAGGTGGTTGCTGCCGAGAGAAATCGGGAATGATGGGAGATGGTCTCTGTACAAGCGGAGGTGCACCTCCATGTTTGCCATTAAAATCTTTTGACAAATTTCAATTACAAACAGAATAATATTACAATGTAGGACTTAGACATAGTCCTAGGAGTACACTTTTGTTTATCTGGGTCCCTTGTGCTGATGGAGTGAGTGGTAATGCATTGACTCTATTGACGATCTGACGACGGTTCTTGGTTCTCTGAAGGTCTGAGTTGCTCTGAGTGCTGGAGCTTGCAGAGAGGAAGCAGACGTTGAGTGTCTGTATCTGTCTCTCTCATTGTATATAGGTCTTTGTCTGTGTGTATTCGTCCGTTTGTATGTAGGTGTGGAAGAAGGAAATAATCCCTCTATTTATAATCTGCAGACTGACTGCTCATGTGCGCATATGCAGGATGCGCATATTTATGGGGATGCCACGTGGTGATAGCTGATGGAGGCGCATGGACGATGCACTCTGATTGAGGAGTTGAACCCTGCTTATTGCTGTCGTAGGCTGCGACAGAGCTGACACGTAGCAATGGAGAGGATCTTTCAGTTGCTGAGATCTTGGGTGATTAGCACCCCTTCGTAGGCTGAATCAAGTCAAAAGACGCGTGTCATAGGTCCATGGCTCAAAGATCTCGGATTTGGTAGGGAGTGATCTAATAGGATGTGCCTGGGATTGGGCGCATGATGAGGCTTTGGCTCGTAACCTTGAGGAGTCACGAACCAGTCGGGGCGCATGGCTTTTGAGTCGCATGCGGGGCTTCAGTAGTGACTTTGACTTTTGCCTTTAGGGATCCGAGAAAAATTCTGAGGCACATGGCTTTTAAGGCACATGCAGAGATTTGGACGCATGACTACGGAGGCGCATGCGAGATGGTTAGGCGGCCAAATGGCTTGTAACCGTCGAAGGAAAGTAATGATTATGCTGACGTTGGTGACGCCTCGTCTTCTAAAAAAGCTGTCAACTGTTCAGTCCTTGGGGGACGTGCTGCCAACTCTATCAGACTTCAGCATTTAATGTTCTTTGATGGGTGATAGGCTGTTGAGTGGGCACATCGATCGGCATTCCACTAGGCGCATGGGGACGCATGGGGGCGCATCCTCATAAGGCGCTTGGTATTGTGGGGCACATCTGTATGATGGGCGGTCTGACCGGTACATCCATTTGCATGACACGTCTTTATTGGCCCGACTGTTACGTTCTTCGAGTGCTTTAAATAGCCGTTTTTGACTTGGCTGAATTCGAAGCGTCAAGTTCATCACCATTTAATGCAAATTCATTGCACGGGATTCGGAGAGCCAGCCACTTGGCGCATGGGTTTTATTTGTCCGGCCTATAAATAGTGGCATAGAGACGGTTTGCTTCTCGTTCTCTCACGTCCTCCCAAAATAAACTTGTTTGCCCGAGCGCATTCTGTTGACGAGATGCTCCCGAGGGTGAAGATGCAACGCATTGTCTTCATTGATGCACTTGAAGGTGACTGTTACATCCAAAAGTCGAAGTCAAGGGCTTCTGAGGCAGGCAGAAGGTGCCTATTGCATCCAAAGATTGGGATGCTCGAGCCTCGTCTCCATTATGCTGGAAGAGCCACAGATCGGAATTGCGGTGCTCCGATCATCTTTCTTGGGCTTTAGGAGAGCTCCTCTTTCCGCTAGAGTGGGTGTTGCCCATTCTGGTTGGGTTGAAAGCTGCTCCTTTAGCCGCGTGTCGATTGCGGTGCTCTCCTCTTCCTTGGTTTGAAGAGCTCTTCCTCCAGCTAGAGGGTTGATTATTCGCCCTCGTTCTGCTCAATAAATGCTTCATTAGTCGAAGCATTTGATGGCGTATATGCTGACACTTCATGATGTGCCTGACTGGGACGCTGAAGGGCGGCACATAACTGAGCTGCTGAAGGGATGTACAGAACTGAGGAAGCACATAACTGAGCTGCTGAAGGGATGTGCCTGGCTGAGAGCGCATGGCGATATGCACCTGTTTTAGAGCGTATGACGAGATGCGCCTATTTGAGAGCGCGTGGTGGTTGCTGCGCCTAGCTGTAGACTTAGGGTCTTTTCTTTGTAGAAATTCTCCTTTGTACAGCTCTTTTTTAGACATGTAGTATACTTTTATATGAAATAAAAAAATCTTCTTTTAATGTCTATGATTTTGCTGTGCCAAGTAATTCATATGAGCTTCCTGGCGCATGTAAGGTTTGGCGCATAAGATTTCAGGTCCTAAAATTCCATGCTTCTACAAGAACCCTTCAAAGTTTTCAAAACTTTTCGTCAAGTTTTGGAATACTTTGTATAAGAAGCATGGTGGTCGACGCATGACTGTTCGGGCGCATGGATACTCCGCACATCAGTGATGGGGCGCATGCTTCTCTCAGTTAATGCAGATGATAATGCTTCGATAAACAAGAATATTAACGATGATCTTTTTGGATTTATTTGTAGTTATCTCCTCACAGAACCCGAGGCGGCGGCTGAGGTCATACTTCATCGGTTCACGCGTGCGACTGAGCCTATAAATAGGCATGAGATAGAGAGAGAGAGAGAGAGAGAGAGAGAGTTCTTCCTCTCTTTGCTTTCTCTTTCAGAGTTCTTTTGAAAAAACCCTAACTTTCTTCCTTCAAGAAATGGCATCCAAGACTCCTCGCGGCGGTGCTGGCAAGGAAAAGGAGCCTGCGGAGTTCGTCGAAGAGGATGCTCCTGTCACCATTGTGACTCCGGCCGACGTTCGGCCTGCGGTGACGGGTGGGTGTCATCTTTCAACCTTTTTAGACGAGTTTGGAGCACATGGCATGTTGGTGTGCTCTAACTCTTTGTCGCCGACGCGCATGGACTTCTGTCCTGATGATGCGCCGAGGCTATTCCGCCGGCGCGTATGGGTTTAGGCCCTGATTATGCGCCAAGGTTTTACTGCTAACATGCATGGGTTTGCACCCTGATGATGCGCCGAAGATTCACTGCTAACGTGCATGGGTTTACACCCTAATGATGCGCCGAAGCTTCACTGCTGACGTATATGGGTTTAGACCCTGATGATGCGCCAGGCTGCTTTGACATACTTTGTCTTCTTAAAGCTTCTTGCCTGACTCTTGCTTTTGCTGTGTCAGTGTCGATGACTATCCCTTTGCTGAATAAAGTCCTTCTAGATGCTTCTCTTTGTCAAATGGGAGTTGATTTCGATGAAGAGGTTATTAATGCTGCGAAGGCTGCTATCCTACTGAATCAGCCTTCCGAGAGAATGCTGCAAATCCAGAATCAGTCATCTGTTTTCCTCCAGAGTATGATAGAGAGCGGCAAACTTGAATCTGCTGAGTCCGAGGATGTGACCTTCTTAAAACCTGCCTTTCTGTTCGGTGACCGACTGACCTCCACCGAGGCGAAGATTTTGAAGATCAAAGAAGAGTGGTTCTTCTCTGCGAAGGGCATGGTTCTATACATACGACAACTTAAATGCCAATTGCCGCTGACGACCTTCTACCGTTTAGCTTCCAAGGGAAGGATGTCATGGGAACTTACTCCTTCTCAAGGAGGGACAGTGGGGGGTATTCTTTCGATTGATGTTACCTCAAATCAATGGGATAACTTGGCTGTCTTGCGAGCTGGTCCCTCGTTCAGTTGTCGAACTTTGCGTCCTGGGAGCCTTTATTGTGAGGTCCCTAATGACACCTTTACCTTTAGTGCTTCGACCTTTGCAAATCGGATGCTGACATCGAAGGTTATGTATCCGAAAGGTGGCTTTAGGGTTGAAGGTTGGTGCCACCACGTGCTGAAGTGGGACGAGTTGACCCTTTGGGTGTTATCGAAGCTCAAGGATGAGCTTGAAGAGATTGGGCTGACGACCGCTATCCGTGCCACACAGGCCGGCGTGGATCTCAACAAGCATATGTTTCTTGTGCTTTTGGAAACGTTCAATACCCAGATTGGCACTTTCTTTACTCCAGTGAAGGAGTTGGGACTGGCCCTTCATGAGATATACGAGGTGTCCAAGCTTTCCTGGGGCTCAGAACCGTACGAGGAATATTTCCCCTCCAACGAAGAGATCGTCGTTCTGGAAAAGAAGGATCCGGAGATGATGACTATTTTCAAAGAGGTGGCGAGCCATCATTATCTGATGCAACGGAAGGACAAAGGCAAGTCCCAGCCTCATGTAACAGCTTGGAGGGATTACATCTTCAAGCAGGATTTGGCGGACTCTTTAAAGATCCAGTTTACGTCTCCGCAGGGGCTGAAACCCGCGGAAGTAACTTCCGAAATAAGCCGACTAGACAAGAGGGCCCCCCGTTCAAATAAGAGTGGCAAAAATGCGTACAACTATTTCTGGCACTGTGTGCATCGGATGTCGTCCAAGGCAGTATTGACTGCATCCTGATGATATGGCTCCGGGATTGTCTGTTCTCGGGCGGATCTAGCTCTGTGGAGAGGGTAAACCGGAACCTCATTTTGCCAGCAGTAAAATTGTTTTTGGTCGCCCTTTGTCTCTCCTCCCTGCGATGGTATGTAACCTGTTGCGGGGTTTGAGGACTTTTGCTGATGATGTGATCCATGGGAGAGGTAGGAACGACAACTTTCCCTGGGTTGAGCTTCCATTCCATTATCTGATGGGATGGTTGATTATGCATCACCCGAACGTGATGAGTCCAGGCCCTGAAGAGGATCACGTTGAAGGTAACTCCTTTATCCGCCGCTTCTACAAGAGGAAGTGGTTGCATACCGACGTTCCCGTCTGCAGGAGAGTCTTGTCTTATCTTCAGGGGTGGAAGATCGTCAAGGTCAGTCCTATCTTCAAAGATTTCAAGGCTGACCATGATTTGGAAGACTCCGGTGAGGATGCGATCACTCTGTCGAAATGTGGATTTCTTTGGTTGCAGAGTATTCGGCCTTCCCACTTGGTCTACCGCAACCAAAATAAGTGTTATCTGCAGCCATATCTGCCAAGACGGTTTACTTGCCAGTTTGGTTACACCCAGCTAATGTTATGGAATCCCAGTAACAGTTTGCTGGGAGTTTACTGGATGGAGCCCGAGTTTGGCAATATTACAATGCCGGGTGCACTGGTGTTCGTTTCAATACGCCAGTTCGCAATCCTCGGCCACAGATCCTGTATTCGACCATTAAGCTGTATTGTACCATGAATACTTTGTCTCCTGATAATGATAGGGAGACCAGTTTCATCATTGGAACTCAGCTAGAGGCTACGAAGAACATATTGATGGCGGCTCGATCATATCGTCTACTAAAGTTGGTGGGATATCGGGCTGCTGCTGTAGCATCAACGAGAGGTATTCAGGAAGATCCCCTGCTGGGAAGAGGCAGGCTGACGCAGTAGCCGGTTCGTTTGTACCAAAAAGGCCAAGAAAAATGACGACTCCAAAGGCTACATGAGTGCTGCCTGTAACGCCAATGGAATCGGTTCCTGTTGAGGTAAAGACATTTTCCATGATCTGACTCCTTCTGTCATTTTTGTGAAATATGCTTTCCTTTTGTTGGAACCGTTGAAGAAGAAGACCCAGATTTCGAAACCGGGCGTCAGCAAACCAAAAGAGGTGGCAAGCTCTTCTGATGAGCGCATTCCTTCGATTGTAATGTTTCCCATGGAGAAGAAATCTGACGATGTAGTTCGGACGGAGATTTCAGTATCTCCAGATTATGTTGGGAGGGAAGCTGAGGTTGAAGCAGTTCCCGAGATGGTACAAGCTGCGGTGGGGGCCTTGGACATTGAGGGTCCAGCATAGACGGGGCTTCCAGATGAGGAAGTGGAGTGGAGTGGAGTTCGTCGTCTTCCGATGACGTTACTCCAGAGATACGTGAGCCTGTTGCGGGGGCAACATATGTGATTGAAACAGAGGAGAGGGTTGATTTCCCTTCTTGTCATGATGAGGGGAGGTCGACTGTAGCGTTGTCGAGCCCTACCCCAGACCCAGCAGCGGATGCTGAGGTGGCTGTCGACTAGGAGGCAGCGACATATCCTATCCCCGCGGAGGGATTTGATGGTAAAAGTGAGACTCATCCGTCGATCCTGACTCCAAGGGAGCCGAGTCAGGAGACAAGTGCTGATAGTGTGTCAGGGACGGATGAGGTAGCCGCTATCGTTGGTGGTCCCTCCGAGCTTGAGAAGGGTAAGGGTTTGCTGGAACCCTCTGTTGCTCCTTCTATTTGGGGTACGATATCGATGCCTTTCTCGGCTCCTTCTGTTCTTTTGGCTCCTCGGGCTGGTAGTCAAGCCTCTGTTGATAAAGAGTCCGTTGATGCCGAGGTTCCAACCTCGCAGGTTGAAGCCGGCAGGCCCTTTTCCGGTCCGCTGTCTAGAGCAGCTCCTCCAACTCCTGCTATAACGTCGCAGGTGCTAGCGGATGCAGATGAGTATGTGAAGTTTATTATTGAGGCGGTGTATAAGATGCTGCAGAGAGGTGCATCGGCAGTGATGGATACCAATGGGAGTTTCACGACGGCAAAAACCCTGGCACTCCCTCACATCAGTTTGATACGTTCCCACTAGGGCCATGATCATATGGCCGAGATTCTGGAGGCCTCGGTGGGCGAGCTGGACTAACTGCTTTCTGAGTTTCAATGTATCCAGCAAAATGATCTCTCCGCCCTGATAGACGTAGAAAAGGAGAAGTTGATTGCTGAGACTGATTCCTCTTATCAGGCCACTATGGGTGTCTGGGAATGCGAGGTGGCTGAGACTGAAGCTGCGGTGGAGAGGTTGTCTCAGTCGACGCAGGAGAAGGTGGAGTTGTGAGCTACGTTTGGACACTAGTATAACAGAGGTTGATGCCAAGATTCGTCGCCTTGAAGACCAGCGGGCCCAACTCTTATTAGATGTTGAGCGTGTCCAGGCTGAACATGTAGCATTTAAGGAGGAGGAAGCAGCTTTCACCCACCGAACTCTTACCCTGGCTCAGCAGCGACAACAGTTGGACAAGAAGTATGAGGATGACACTTCTCCTGAGGCCATAGAAACAATGCGTCAAGAAGCTGAACGCCGGATCCTGGCGACCGTAGAGACTCGGGCGACAGACTTGAGGCGTCGGATTGAAGAGCTTTCGGCCAACCCCGGGGATGTTTAGGGATTGTAATCTCTTTTTTTTTCCTTTTGTAATTTGCAACTCTTGCTGGGGGTGTAATCCTTTACTTTTGAATAAAGAATACAGAGTTTTTGGTGGTGCATTTATTTTTGATGCCATGAACTTGATGATTTGTGTGGACCTATTATCTTTTGTGCACCTTAGTTTTTAGGTACAGATAATAAGTTCAAGAGAACTGACATGTTTGCTCAGAGGTGATATGGACGTGGCAAATATGGGATTCAAATGATAGAATCTTCCTACACAGAGGTGTTATGGATGTGGTAGGAATGACTCTGGGGGATACGCAGAACTACTCAGAGGTAATGTGGACGTAGAAGTTCTGCGATCAATGTACGATAACACGGGAGTTGTCTGTACGAGATGTTTACTCAGAGGTAATGTGGACGTGGTAAACATGGTGGGTAGCACAGTCTTACGGAGTGTAAGATCCCGCTTTGTAGGGGAACAACTCAGAGGTAATGTGGACGTGGTTGTTCTTCTGCTGGAGAATGCCACAGAACAGCTGGGTTCCGGAAGCGTAAGGAATTGTATGTGAGCCCTGATGATTGGGTCCACAGACTCCCTTGTTGGGTGGAGATGGAAGTACATGTCTGAAAGATGTCAAGAGTAGTACTTCTTTAGGAACTTACCATTGATGGGCATCATGAACAAGTGCCCATTAGGTTTGGCGAGGCGGTAAGCACCGTTTGAGTATACCGTCTCTATGATGAAAGGTCCCTCCCACTTGGGCTCGAACTTTCCTGGTGTCTTGTGAGTCAACACCATCGGCCTCCTAACTGCCAGAATCAGGTCGCCTACTTGGAAAGTCCTCTGCTTGACCTTCTTGTTGAAAGCCTGTGATATACGGGCTTGATAGAGTTCGATGCGTTGTTGAGCTAGGAGACGTTCTTCATCAAGTGCCTCCAATTCTCGCAGACGACGACGTTGATTGTCTTCCTCTGTTAGTTGATTTATGATTGCTACAAGGAGTGAGGGTATCTGGATCTCGAGAGGCAGTACCGCTTCGCTTTCGTAGACCAGGAAGAATGGTGTATTGCCCGTCGGGGTCCGTACCGTTGTACGGTAGGCCCAAAGGCAATCGCCGAGCTTTTCGTTCCAGTCGCATTTGTTGGATGACACGAACTTTTTGAGTAGCCTGACGATAGTCTTGTTGAATAACTTGGCCAATCCGTTTGCTGCCGGATTGTAGGCGGTTGATGCCATGTTTTGAATACGATTCTTTGTCATAGAATCTGCTGAAAACATGGCTGATGAACTGAGGACCGTTATCGTGGATAATCCTTCGAAGTACCCCGAAACGGTAGATGACATGGTGCTTGATGAAGCTGATCACCCTAGAGCTCTTCACTTTCGCCAGTGGAACTGCTTCTGCCCCTTTGGAGAAGTAGTCGGTAATGGCTAGGATGAAGCGGTGTACTCTCGATGAAGGAGGGGTGATCGGTCCTACGATGTCCATGCCCCAAGCTTCGAAGGGCCAAGAGGAGACCATAGGATGTAGTGGTTCTGACGGTGTATGAATGAAGTCAGCGTGAAGCTGGCACGCATGGCACTTTTTAGCATAGTCGACAGTATCGGCTGCCATGGTTGGCCAGTAGTAACCCACGCGTCGCAGTCGATCCTACAACTTAGGGCCAGGTTGATGGGCCCCGCAGGTTCCGTCGTGAGCTTCTCGAAGGGCTTCGGCCACTTCTTCGTTGGATAAACATCGAAGGAGAAGTCCATCGTAGGAGCGTCAGTACAACATTTTAGTAGCTGTATTATAATAGAATCGAAGGGAACTCCTCCTGACTGAGACGGCTTCTTTCGGGTCCTTTAGGAGAATTCCGTAGACAGCAAAGTCGATGAACGGGAACCTCCAGTCTCGGACATTAACACCCGTACTTGTTGACATGGCATGGTCCATTTGTGAGCATATGTTATTTTTAGGACATACAAAGTCTCGACCAACTACCATGACATAGTGTTGAGTCCCGAGGGGTGCTGCCAATGAGGCTGCGAGGCCAGCCAGAGCGTCAGCCTCCAAATTTTGTAAACGAGGTACATATTCGATGAAGAACTTAGTGAAGGTTGAAATGATGTTCAATGCAACTTCATGGTAAGAAATCAGATCTTCATGGCGAACTTCGTATTGTCCTCTGATCTGGTTAACGACGAGTTTTGAGTCGCCGTAGGCTTCTAGATGATCCACTCCAGCTGTTGGCCAGCTGGAGTCCCATGATGAGCGTATTGTACTCGGCAACATTGTTGGAGCACGGCTTCGAGAGGGAGTAGGCACGCTGGATGACCAGCTGATCGGGTAAGACTAAGACTACCCCCACTCCTGCGATAATTTGGCCTTTGGAGCCTATTCTTGAAGTGCCATCGAAAAATATCCGCCAGACGGAGCTTTTTTTGGTGTCGTTTGATTCTTGGACCTCATCCCGGATGTCTTCATAGAGTCTTGAGGACTCTGGGATGGGGTGTGCAGCTAAAAAGTCGGCCAGAGCCTGACCCTTGACGGCTTTTTATGGAACGAACAACATATTGTATGGCGTTAGCAGCATCGCCCATGTAGCTAGCCGGAAGTTCAATGATCCTGGCTTTGTCATGAGAACCCTGAGCGGATTGACTCGGGAGATGACGTGAATTGTCTGGCCCGAGACATAATGGCGAGTCTTCTGGATTGCGAATACCAAAGCCAAACACTCCTTTTCAACGGGGTTGTACCGGTATTCGGCCCGATCAGTGTTTTACTGAGGTAGTAGATAGCTTGCTCATAGCCAGCATCACTGTTCTGAGCGTTCAGAGCACCGAGGGAATGATCCATGGCACGGACGTAGAGGAGAAATAGATTGCCGACGACGGGTGCCACCAGGACTGGCGGGCTCGTCAAGTAAGCCTTGTATCTCGAAAGATTTTTGGCATTCCTCTGTCCAGACGTAAGAGACTCCCTTCTTCATGAGCTGGGTGAAGGGTTAACATTTTCCAAAAAGGTTTGCTATAAACCTCCGGATGTATGCCAGACGCCCCTACAGGCCTCAAAGTTCTTGGAGGTTCTTCGGAGGATCCATGTCAAGGATGGCTTTTGGTCTTCTCGGGATCGACATGAATGCCTTTCGTCGTGATAATGAAGCCAAAAAACTTTTCGCTAGAAACCCCTAGGAAGGATTTAGCGGGGTTCATCTTGAGTTGATGCGCTCGCATGAGATTGAAGACTGTCTTAAGGTCTTGTAGGTGATCCCCTTTGAGACAGCTCTTGACTGCGATGTCATCAACATAGCATTCGACTGTCTTACGAAGATGTTGACGGAAGATGGTGCTTATAGCTCGTTGGTATGTCCTACCAGCGTTCTTCAAGCCGAAGGGCATCACTGTGTAGCAACCCCCTTCGGAGTCCTGAATGACATGTATTTTGCGTAATCGAGAAACATCTTGATCTGGTTGTAGTCCGAATACCCGTCCATGAACGACATGTGTTCGAAGCCACATGTGTTGTCGATCATCACGTTGGTGATTGGAAGCAGGAATTCGTCCTTCGGACAAGCAGTGTTGAGATCCCTGAAGTCGATACAGACTCGTATCTTTCCATTCTTCTTGGTGACAGGGACAACATTGGCCACCCAATCCGGGTGTTGTTTTTACGAATAAATTTGCTGGTCAAGAGTTTGTCTACTTGTTGATCGATAGCGTTCATGATGTCAAGACGAAAATGTCACTGTTGTTGCTTTATAGGCTTGGCAACGGGTAAGATGTTAAGCCTATGCATCGCGATCTGGGGATCAAGTCCCGGCATATCTTCGTAGCTCCAGGCGAAGACATCGATATATTCTTTAGCCAGCTGGATTAAAGATTTTCGGTCTTCTCCTTTTAGGCTTTTGCTGATGAAGATGGGTTTGGAAGAAGATCTATCCCCAAGGTCGATCTGTTCGACTTTGTCTTCGGTAGGGGGTTCGCATAATTCAAAACGAGACTCCCACTATTCTCCTAGGCGTTGAGCCCAAGGTTCTTCTTCAAAGAATTCTGGCGTTTGGTCTTCTTCTTGAGATTGTGCAGATGTCATGTTGGCTGACAGCACTCTCTTGAAGACTGAGCCAATACTGGTATCGGAATCCCAAGTTGATGCTTCGAACGAGTGAGAATGTTCTACTACTTCTGCCTCCGAACTCTCTAGAGTTGATGGCGGCGTGACATAGCCTATCCCTCGTCGAGTTCGATGATAGTAGTCCTGCGGCTTTCCTTTAGGTGTTGGAAGCCGGAGAGGAAGACGTCGACCCTTGCCGTAGTTCAGGCCTTTGTTGCTTTTTAAGTCGTAACCCATCTTTTGGATGAGGTACTTTGCTTTGTCCGTGTACCGATAGACTTGTATTCTGCCGGTATCTAGTTCTTGCTCGAGTGGCGGGAGGTCTTGATGACGTTCGATTTTGTCAAAGATGATAGATTCTTCGTCTCAATTCTGCAGGAGGACTACAAAACAGATCCCTTGGGACGGGACTACTCGATTTACATGATGGACGGTCATTATTAGTGTTTACAACGACCGTAGAGCGTTATCTAATGTATACATGGCATTCCAATATGGAAGACTGGAATAATTAAAAGATACACTATTGTTGATGAAACACGAGATTTTGTCCCAGGGGATTACATTGTCCAGAGAGGGTGCATCTACATCAGCAGAAATATAGTCCCCTAACTCTTCATTTGTGAGTAGTGGGGTTGGATCGGAAGAGTCTACCACAGCTTTGATTTTGGGGTCCGAGAGGGTTATGTGGGCCTTCTCCGGGAGCTTGGATGATTGCGGCGGCTTGTCCTTAAGATGCACCTTCAGAGGTGCCTCAACTGCGCCTCCGGTGATTGGTGCCTTCCCCTGTAGTTTTGCCACAAGGCAAGCCGATATTGGAGGCAGTCTTTTCTTGAGCCGTATCTTCAAGGGAGCTTCCGTAGGTATTCTACCTGGAGCAGTTGGTGCTTTTCCAGGTAGCTTGATGTTCATGGGAGGCAACGTCTGAGGCGGCTTCCCTTTGAGTCGGATTCTTAAAGGAGCGTCGGGAATCATCTCTGGCTCCATGTCGGGCTCTGCTGTCATTTCTGCTTTGTCGTCAGCATCATTGGCTTCCTCCTCGTCGGGCGACTTGTACAAGGTAGAATCAGTGAAGTAGGTTTCGACCCCCTTGAAAGGGTTAATGTTCGCGAACTCTTACCGGATGACGTCGTTGGTGGACACGTACTTCATACATTGGTTGGGTGTAGATGGCACAACCATGAACTCATGCAGCCATGGACGACCCAGTAGGAGATTATAGTTGACGTCGGCGTTCACGACAGAGCAAGTCACCTCGGTTCTGAGGTTAGCAATATGACACTTTAGCCATATTTTGCCCAGCGGCTCGTTTTTGCTAGCATTGAAGCCACTGATTGTTGTGTTGGAAGGAGCCCGTCGGTACATTGGGATCCCCAGTGTTGAGAGCAGCATCTTAGGAATGATGCTGAAGGAAGACCCCAGATTGATCTGAATCCATTTCACCTTGAAGGAACCGATATACCCTGTATAATACAGCGGCCTGTTGTGTCGGTTGTGCTTGAGCAGCATGTCTTGTTAGGTGAAGGTTATGTTGGGGATAACCTCATCTGCACAATGACAGTGCGCACATGTAATCGGAGTATCCTCAGGCTGCTTGACCTGACTGATGAAGGACTCAGCATCCTTCAGGGCTTCACAGAGAGCTTCACAATTGTCCTTTGAATGACGAAGTAGCTCAAATAGAGATAGGCGGGCAGGAGTACTGGCAAGTTCTACCAGTATGTCGAAGTGGCGGGGCTTGGCTAGCCCTAAAGTATTCTCCTTTCGCAGAGGCTTATCGAAGCGGGCCTCTACATGCTTCTGCTTATTGGCTGCTGGGGGCTTAGATGGGCCCTCTTCCTAGATAGCAGGGACGGTGCAAGGAGGCACCACCTCGACGGCAGCTTCGTCGGATTGGGCATTCTGATGTGAACGTATCTGTACAGGAAGTACCTCTTTCGTAGAGGAAGAGACCATGCGGCAAGACTTGATCTTCATGTCCTTAGTTTTAGAGGCAGAGCGTACCTCCGGTTGAGTAACCTCGAAGACGAGATCAGGGTGAACCCACAAGACCTCGCCCCGAGATGTGGTGAGTGGGATGAGTCCACTCACGTTGTCACGAGTAGGTGGTAAGTTAACCACCTCTATTGTCGCGTTAGGGATGGGGACGACGCCATCTTGTGTTACAGTTGGCGGCAACGTGCCAAATTAGAGTGACACCAGGTTGGCCGAGACCGTTTTCTCCTCGTAGTCGATGGAGATAACATCCGCATTGATTATGCGCTGGATGTAGTTTTTGAGGATGTAGCAGTCCTTAGTTGGATGTCCGACAAACCGATGGTAGTGATAGTACCTCGGATTTTCCACTTTCCCAACCTCGTCGGGATGCTTCGGGTCCGGCAATTTGATCTTGTCACCCTGCGTCAGTATCTCGAAGAGTTGCAGGGTGTCTTCATCGTTGAAAGAATAAACCTCCTTTGGCCTTGGTGCAAGTGGAGGCTTCTGAGTAGGCACTGATGTACCTTTTGAGGCATTGACAGTCAACGCCTGTTTCCCCTTCGTCTCTCGTCCAGGGTTGTTAGCTGTATGCCGTTTTCCTTTGTCCTCAAAGGCAGGGAAACTAACTCCCAGAAGGTGAGCATTGGACACCTTCTTTTCTGCTGCTTCGGCTTCGATGATCAAGGAATTCCAGTAGGGAGGAGGAGTAGAGTTGAGCCAGAGTTTGACTGCAGGAAGCATATTCATGCTGTAGGAGGAGAGGAGTGCATGTTCTGGCATACCCGGGGGCAGTCTGAAGCAGGCCTGTCGGAAGCGTTCGATGAATACTCGAACTGTTTCCTTCTCCTTCTGGCATATCTCTATGAGGGACGCCATCGTCATATCCTTCCTGCCGTCGTAGAAACGGTCGAGGAAGAGACGCATCAAGTCGTCGAAGGAAGATATGGAGTTATCGGGGAGACTGTAGTACCAGTCGTATGCCACTCGTTTCAGTGCCCCAATAAATATGCTGGTGAGTAGTGTATCCTCCTTCGGGAGATATCCCGTTTGAGACTAGAAGTACGTCAGATAGCGATACGGAGAGTCCTTCCCATCGTACGGCATCAATGTTTGTAGTTTATACTTAGGAGGATAAACCACTTTGTTCCATTCTAAGGGATAAGGTTGGGGGATGCCCATCTTTTGGCGTTCCTCTTGTCTATTCTTGGACTCAAAGCGCTCGCGCAAGTCCCTAATCATCTCGACCACGTCTTCCATGGAGCTGGGAGTCGGGGAAGGTGGTACCACCTGGAGTTGAGCATTTTAGGGCTCCGACGTCCGTGGTGCTTCGCAGCGATCTGTATCCAAGGATACCCGTTGAAGGGGTACACTTGATTCTCCATTGGCCCCTGGGTCAGGACCGGTAGAAGGCGCTCTGGCCAAGGCGGACCGTATTTCAAATACTGTTTGAATCAGTGTTTGCATGGAGGCAGAGAGGGTTTTGAGTCCTCCCTCCAAGGTATCCATGTGCTTGACGAGGTCTGCTAGCGGCGCATCAGGCTTGGTATCACCCATAGTAATGTATACTGTCATGACACGGCTGGAGTCGGATGGGTCAGTTGAGGCTTCACTCTCCTGTAGGGGAGTTGCCTCTCTTGGAGCTTCGTCCTGGCTACCCCCAGCTATGTTTGGGAGGACACCCTCGTCTTCGGGAGAAGCATCCGCAAGGGCCTGATTACCCCCAGTTCCGTCTTGGAGGACTTCTTCGTCTTCGAGAGGCAGATCCACAGGGGCTAGACTACCCCCAGCTACATCCGGGATGCTGACTTCCACCCCAGCTGTGCTCTGGAGGACATCTTCGTCTTCAGAAGGAGGATTAACAAGGGCTTGACTACCCCCAGCTTCCTCCAATATCTTCTTTATCCCCCGAATGCCCTCAAACACTTCGGAAGACGGGACAGCTGTCTTGGTTTTCCTCGGCTGGCTCTTGGACGAGGACGAGGAATTGCCAGTCGCCTTTCGGACTGACGAGGAGTTAGAGATTACGTTGCATGAAGAAAACTTTAGTTCTGGCTCCATTTTTATGGACACCTTCTTCCCGAGGCGACGTTGGAGGGGTGTTGATGATTGCAGCCGCTGGAACACCGACTGTCTTGGTGGAACTGCTGCCTTGCAACAGTAGTTGATTGTGACTATAACACAAGTGTACCCTGTAAGGGGCGCATTGTGTTGGCCAGTCGACTCTCCTGATCGGCGTTTGTGAGTGATCACGTTACGCAGATCATTGGAGGAGAGTGCCACCTTCGTACCCCCATCAGGTGCATGGCAAGGCCAAGCGCCGGGTGGTCAAGTGAATGTTGCGCCTCCTGATCCAACACCAAATAGGCACTCAGATCAGTAGTGGGGGAAAAACATTTATTGTGACTTGAACGAACCTCAGATGCACAAGCAGTGGAGGCACGAGAGTTTAAGACCACATGGTTTGCCTTGCTCAACTTGGTTGCGAACGCAACAGATACGCCCAAGTGAGACAAGGACTTTGAAGGTCGACTCATTTTTGGCGCAGAAGCACTCGAGTCGACCTTATACAGCTTACTATCAGCAGCGTACATGATTGTGAGCGTATGCTTCTGGTCTGCTGCCGGCATAGCACGTTTGAGGCGCATGGCCCGTACTGTCTTGAACTTCTTCGTACTAGCCTGCTGGGGCGCATAGTACTCAGAACCCAAATTTTTCTCGCCACTACAACGAGTGAGTCTGTCAAAGACAGGGACCTTCTGTGGCGCATCAGAGGTGATGCATAGGGCATTAGTTGCGCCCCTGCTCCGTCGACGCATTTTCCTTGCCTGAGAGAGAGATGGCTGGGGAGTATGGTCGGCCGTACGTTTCCCCGAGAGATATGCTACATCGGTGGGCGCATCTTGGTTGCTGAGGACGTCAGGGGGAAGGGAAGGCTGCATTGGCGCATCCCCTTCAGTGGTGGTGCCGGAGGCGTCGACCTTGCGCACCCAGACTTAGCGAGTCTTCTTCGGCTTCGGCAGCCGCTTCGAAGGACTCGTATTGCCTTCAGAGATGAATTCCTCATACGCTTGTTGATTGAGGTGTACGACCAGTGTCTTATAGGAGGAGCCCACCTTCACGTCGTTGGTTTGTGACACAGCTTTCTCGGTGGCGTATCCGTTTGCATAACACGTCTTTATTGGCCCGACTGTTACGTTCTTCGAGTGCTTTAAATAGCCGTTTTTGACTTGGCTGAATTCGAAGCGTCAAGTTCATCACCATTTAATGCAAATTCATTGTACGAGATTCGAAGAGCCAGCCACTTGGCGCATGGGTTTGATTTGCTCGACCTATAAATAGTGGCATGGAGAGGATTTGCTTCTCGTTCTCTCACGTCCTCTCGAAATGAACTTGTTTGCCCGAGCACATTCTGTTGACGAGATGCTCCCGAGGGTGAAGATGTGACATATTGTCTTCATTGATACACTTTAAGGTGACTGTTACATCCAAAAGTCGGAGTCGAGGGCTTCTGAGACAGGCAGAAGGTGCCTGTTGTATCCAAAGATCGGGATGCTCGAGCCTCATCTCCGTTATGCTGGAAGAGACGCAGATCGGAATTGCGGTACTCCGATCATCTTCCTTGGGCTTTAGGAGAGCTCCTCCTCCCGCTAGAGTGGGTGTTGCCTATTCTGGTTGGGTTGAAAGCTGCTACTTTAGCCGCGGGCCGATTGCGGTGCTCTCCTCTTCCTTGGTTTGAAGAGCTCTTCCTCCAGCTACAGGATTAATTGTCCGCCCTCGTTCTGCTCAATAAATGCTTCATTAGTCGAAGCATTTGATGGCGCATATGCTGACACTTCATGATGCGCCTGACTGGGACGATGATGGGCGGTACCTAACTGAGCTGCTGAAGGGATGCACATAACTGAGCTGCTGAAGGAATGCACCTGGCTGAGAGCGCATGGCGAGATGTGCCTGTTTTAGAGCGCATGACGAGATGCGCCTATTTGAGAGCACGTGGTGGTTGCTGCGCCTAGCTGTATACTTAGGGTCTTTTTTTGTAGAAATTCTTCTTTGTACAGCTCTTTTTTAGATATGTAATAGACTTTTATATGAAATAAAAAATCTTCTTTTAATGTCTATGCTTTTGCTGTGCCAAGTACTTCATCTGAGCTCCCTAGCACATGTAATGTTTGGCGCATAGGATTTCTGGTCCTGAAATTCTATGCTTTTATACTCCAAATGCAGCAGAAACGCCAACCTGAGTCGGCACAACAGGAGCTGCGGTCTCGAGGCCCTGCTGAACAGGACGAGAGGTGGCCGACCTCTTGATAGTATCCCCCGGACCGGAGCGATGAGATCGTGTCTCCATAACCATGATAAAGAAAGATCAAAACAAGAGCAATTACTGAGAATGAAGCAAAAAATCAAAGGAGGACAGTTTATTTATTCAAGGGAAAACATTTAATCAACAAGAATTTAGATGACAAATATTGGATCGAAGTTTTCCTAATGTGATTGAGTACTCAAAACTATATCCTACATCCTACTGTAGGCTATAGTAATATTCTAGTTCGAATACCACCACAAATATAGACCTGCATGGGCTACCACTAAAAACGTGTCACAACCCGCACCCAGTGTAGGGGTACGAGAAGTGGGTACGTCCAGCCTTCACCGCAGTGTCAACGGTAGAACGCTGTCCTAGGTCACATACATCTGACAATTATAAGGTACCTGTACAATATATACGCTTCAAATGGAGGACAATATAGAAATGAACAACTCAATCACATCTAAGGTGGAAAATATGATAAGATAGATAGATATGAAAGTTGCCAAATGAAATACAATAAGAGAAGATGTCAAATGGTCTAAGATAGCATGTCCACAATATCCAAAATAACAAAATCCCCAAATAAGTACATAATGTATCCAAAATAAGACAAGTCAATAAGTAAAATAACTAGTCTAGCTAACTAGCCTAGACTACTGGGGTAATATCCTCTGCAAGGGCTGGGTCCTCTTGGGAGTCCAGATCGTAGGTATCATCTAGGCCCGCTCCATAGTATGTAGGATAGAACTCCTCATCGTCTGTAATATTTCAACAGGTCCAGTCAGGATAGGAACATGCACAATACATCTCACGCAGTTCATAATATGACAGAAAATGTAAATATGCTATAGAGTAAGATACATGAAATACTGGAGAATATATATGAAGTAAAAGAGACGATTGTAAAGAAATATCTACTATAAGTAAAGAGCTAATAGTGGCTAGTGATGTAGAGTACAAGATAGACATGTGAACGGCTTAAATTTGCACATGATTATTCTAAGAGTTTGCACATGATTACACTACTTTGGAATTGTTCACATGACCATTTATACTTTCCCGTACCCTAATCAATACACAAGGATCCAGACAAGTTATGTTATTGTACATAATTTCACATGGGGGCCCATAAATGGGTGCACATAAAGTATACATGAGGGGCTCTGTGAACATGAGAGTACCCGAATCACAAGAGTGCACATTAATCGTGAAAGCACCGGAGTACATGATGAAAGTGAAACGCACATGAAATGCCATAACCCGATGCTCTCGAGGAGGATAACATCTCATGAAGGGATCCATGTAGTACCAATCCGTGTTAACAATGTGACAGCATCAAGTAAAGTAATCTAGAGCATAAATATAATCCTATCAAGTATGAAACCGTTAGAGAATGTATTCGCCCGATATCCTGAGTATCCGATGAGTATATATATCAGACAGAGTAGATGAGGCCTATTTAGAGCAACACAGGTCACAACATGTCTAGAATGATAATATTAAACTTTACAATGCATTCTATATGAATTCTAGGTCATTCTAGACTAAAGTCAACTCTTGGTCAACTCTAGTCAACTAGGTCAATCCTAGTCCAATCAAGTCTCACTAAGCCTAACCAAATCTAGGCTAGCACTCAAACATAATCAAAGCCCTAACATGTTATCACACACAAATACAAACTATGCATATTCATCCTTATACAATATATACATAGGTATTCATATAGGCTAGTGCCTAATACACAAGCAAGGCACAAACTTGGTACATATATATGTAAGACGGGGGTGAGTGTGTGTGTCAATATTATAATAGATAGTGATATGGTGTGTGTATGCGTGGACTGTCTCATGGGATTACCTATAGGGATCCAATCTCCAAGAAAAAGCCCCAAATAGTGAAGTCTTCTTCCTCAAGCTGTGTCCCAATGAGCTCTTCTCCTTGCAAGCTAGCCTCCTTCTTCTTCTACTCTAGGTTTGAATTCAAATGCAAGAGATTGGGATCAATTTGGTGGAGGAATGATTAAAAGGAGAAGAAATTAGGGTTTCCTAAAGGGGAATTTCTAAAAGAGGCAAGTGGTTATGAGGAGACATTATATAGGCTGAAATTTGGTTTAAAATGGGCTTTGGTGGCCAGCCATGTAGGGGATTAGGGTTTCATGTAAATGGGCTTGAGCCAAGTTCATAAGCTAGCTAGCTCAACCCCTTAGCTATAAGTCCAAAATACATAACTCTCCTAATCCTCTCATGAACCCTAGCCACACTCAAGTCAACTAAGACTAACTTAAGTCACATTAGGATCCCGCACCATGCTAACTAAGTCACTAAAGTCAAACTCAAACTCTAGGCTAGTCTCTAAAGTCACAACTAGCAAAAGTCAAAAATCACAACACCAATGCAATAATTAATAAAATAATTCATAAAAATCAAAATAACTTAAATACCCTCAAGACTAAAATGTGGTAGTGACAAATCTACCCTCCTTAAAAGAATTTTGTCCTTGAAATTGAAAGACGAAACTGAACTGATGAGAATGATAGACAATCATACCTCAAGGTCCAAAACGATATGGATATCGCTCGCGCATCTCATTCTCCCGCTCCCAGGTATACTCTCCTGGAGAATGATGCCTCCATGCGACAAAAACCAAGGGTATCACCTGGTTTCTCAGAACCTTCTTTCGTCGATCCAGAATCTCTATAGGCTGCTCTTGATAGCTAAGGGTAGGTCCTACCTCAATCTCTGAGTGATCTAGTACATGGCTAGGATCTGCCACTTACCAACTCACCTGCGACACGTGGAATACGTTATAGGCTCCCACTAGTGCAGGTGGCAAGTCTAGCCTGTAAGCCACGCCACCGACTCTCCCGCTGATCAAGAAAGGTCCGATAAAGCACGGGCTAAGCTTCCTACCTCTACCAAAATATATCATACCACGTGTCAGAGATATCCTCAAGAAAACTAGATCCCCAACCTAATCACAAACAAGGTATCAATTACTAATATATTCAAACATGATCAAACAAAAATCATAAAGAAACAACTCCTAATTCTAATCCTATTTCTAAACTGTACCTCAAACTCTAAAGGTCTGCGGTGGCTATCGGCCCAGTGCCGATGTCTGTCCTGCGCCATACGAATCTGGTCTCTAATGAGCTTCACCTTCTCGGCTGCATCTACAATCATCTCAGGTCCCAATAAAGCTCGATCTCTAATATCATCCCAAGATAAGGGTGTATGACATCTGCGCCCGTATAATGCCTCGAATGGTGACATCTAAATGCTGGCCTAAAAACTATTATTGTATGCAAATTCCACTAAGTACAGGTGATCCTACCAGGATGCTCCGAAATCCAAAACACAAGTCCGTAGCATGTCCTCGAGTGTCTGAATAGTCCTCTCTGACCGTCCGTCCGTCCGTATGAGGGTGGTACGCAGTACTAAACTTGAGCTGAGTACCCAAACTTGTCTGTAGACTCTGCCAAAAATGGAAAATAAAGTGACTATCCCGATCCGAGATGATGCTCACCGGAACTCCATGAATCCTGACAATCTGCTGCAAATACATCTCTGCTAGCCTCTCAGTAGGCGTATCCACTGTAAATGGCAAAACATAGGCCAATTTGGCCAACCTGTCTACGATGACCCAAATCGTGTCTTTTCCTCCTAGTGTACGCGGCAATCCAGAAACAAAGTCCATCGTGATGTGCTTCCACGTCCACTCTGGAATGTGCAATGACTGCAACAAACCTCATGGCCTCTGCCTCTCTGCCTTGACCTGCGGACAGACCAAACATCTGGCTACGAACCAAGCTACCTCCCGCTTCATTCCATACCACCAAACATGCTCCCTCAGATCCCTATACATCTTGTTGGCACCTGGATGTATAGAGTACTGAGATTGGTGGGCCTCCTGTATGACCTACTCCCGGAGCTCTCCACTGGGTATAGACAGTCTAGTACAATGCCTCATTGCACCATTCTCTGCAAGAGTAAACTCATCATCCACCAGTCCTGCTTGAACCTACTCTCGGATACACCGCAGAGCAACATCCTCGAACTGTATTGAGTTGTTCCTCTCCATCCAGTCCGACTAAATCTGAAGGCCCCGCATATGTATCTGAACTCCTGGCACAACCACCTCGATCCCCAGGCTCTCTAAATCTGCTAGCAAATGAAGATCCATAGTCAAACACATGGCTGTCAGATACTTACTCAAGGCATCGGCAACCACGTTGGCCTTTCCTGGATGATACTGTAGTGAAATATCGAAGTCCTTCATCAACTCCAACCACCTGTACTGCCTCATGTTGAGCTCTTTCTGTGTAAACACATACTTCAAGCTCTTATGATCTGTAAAGATCTCCACCCGCTCTCCGTATAAGTAGTATTTTCGCAACTTCAAAACAAATATAACTACTGCCAACTCCAAGTCGTTGGTAGTGTAGTTCTTCCCATGGGGACATAACTTCCTGGAAGCATAGGCAATCACCTTCCCATGCTACTGCAAGACACAACCCAAACCATTTCCTAAGGCGTCACTGTAGATAGTGAACCCTCCTGATCCTAATGGCAATGTCAGAATCGGAGCTGTCGTCACCCGCTTCTTCAACTCATCAAAAGCGATCTGACACTCCTCTGACCAGACAAACTCTGCATCCTTCCGGGTCAGCCTAGTCAATAGCTCTGCAACCCGAGAGAAATCCTGTATGAACCTCCTATAATTGCCTGCCAATCCCAAGAAGCTCCTGATTCTCTCTACTGAACTTGGTGCTGTCCAAGCCTCCACTGTCGTGATCTTCTTCGGGTCAACTGAGATCCCATCTCCAGTCATCACATGACGCAAAAAGACAACTCTATCCACAAAGAACTTATACTTCGAAAGCTTTCCATAAAGCTCCTCCCTTCTGAGAGTCTCCAGAACCACTCTCAAGTGCTCATCATGCTCCTCCACAATCTTCGAGTACACTAGGATATCATCGATGAACACCACCATAAACTTGTCCAAGTACTGGGGAAATATCTTGTTTATCAAGTTCATGAATACCGTCGGGGCATTAGTCAACCCAAACGGCATCACCATGAACTCAAACTGACCATACCGCTTCCTGAATGCGGTCTACAGGATATCCACCTTCTTCACCTTCACCTGATGGTAACCTGACCTCAGATCAATCTTAGAAAATACCCTCGCCACACTCAGCTGATCGAAGGGATCACCGATCCTCGACAACGGGTACTAGTTCTTGATCGTGAGGTTGTTGAGTGCCATGTAGTCGATACACATCCTGACCGACCCATCCTTCTTCGATACAAAGTGTACCGGTGCACCCCATGGTGAAGAACTCGGTCGAATGAAGCCCTTGTCCTGCAGCTCATCTACCTGCTTCTTCAAATCTACCAGCTCTCTGTTGTTCACCTTATAGACGTGCTGAGATATCGGCTCTGCACCGGGCACTAAGTCTATAGAGAACTCTACGTCTCTGTTCGGTGGTAGTCTTGGTAAATCCTCTGGAAAGACGTCCATGAACTCTTCTATCAAAGGGTGTGTCACTTCCTTCTCCTCAACTGATACTCCCCAGAAAACTTTGATGCTTTGCTCCGCCTGTCGCCGGATGAACTCGAACTCTGGCTCTTTGGGTTATCTGAAAAGAACTCTACCCCTGCGACAATCTATGTTGGCATGGTGCCTGCTCAACCAATCCATACCGAGTACGATATCTGTCACGACCCGCACCCTAGAGTAAGGGCACGAGAAGTGGGTAAGTCCAGCCTACGACGCAGTGTCGGCGGTAGAACGCTGTCCTAGGTAAATCATCTAACAATATCAAGTACCTGTACAGTTTATACTCTCCGAGTGGATGTAACATCACATCATATAGTCTCAATCACATCTAAGGTAGAAGAATGAACAACAGAAAGATAGATAGTAACTCAAAAGAACCATAGCATAGATGAAATAAGACTAAGTGTCTAAGATACATAACCTCCAGAATGTCAACTCATAATACAAAGTCTAAGAGTCTATACATCTCCATATCTCAAAATGCAACTCAGAATGTGAGGCAAAATGATATGGAAAGACTGCCTAGACTAAACTGGTCTAGACTACTGGAACATCCTCCTCAGCTGCAGGTGGAACCTGCTGAGGGTCCTCGATACAGGTGTCATCTAATCCTGCTCCGTAATAGGTAGTCACCCAAGCCTCGTCCTCATCCTCTGTAATATTTTCAACAGGTCCAATCAGGACAGGAACGAGCACAATACATCTCACACAGTTCATAGCAGGTTAGGAAATACGATACATGCAATAGAGTAAGATACATGAACTGCTGAAAGGAAATATACGCTGTAAAAGAGATAGCTGTAATAAAATATCTACTGTATATAGAGAACTGTAGTGACTAGTGATATAGAGCACAAGATAGGCATGTGAATGGCTAGAATTTGTACATGATTACACTACTGAGTTTGCACATGATTACACTACTTTGGAATTATTCACATGTCCACTTCTACTCCCCTGTTCCCCCAATCAATACACAAGGATCTATACAGGTTACGTTATTATACATGATTACTTCACATGTGGCTCATAAATGAGTATACGTGAAGTTGTACATGAAGGCTCAGTGAAACATGAGAGTACATGATCACATGAGTACACATGAATGATGGAAGCATAGGAGTACATGATGATAGTGAAACACACATAACATGAAGTAACCGATGCTCTCCAGAGGGATAACATCTCATGTAAAGATCCATATAGTTCCAATCCGTGTTACAAATATGACAGCAACAAGTAAAGTAATCTAGAGCGAGAAGTAAAGCCTGAACAAGTATGAAACGGTCAGAGAATGTACTCGCCTGATAACTGAATGTCTGAAGAGGATATACTGTCTGAGGAGAGGTGAATGGCTCCTAATCAGAGCAATACAAGTCACAATGTATCCATAGTGGTAAAAATAAAGTGTACAATGCATACTACATGATTCTAGGTCAATCTGGTCAAAAGTCAACTCTAATAGTCAAACTAGGTCACAGAAAGTCATACTAGATCACAGAAAATCAAGCTAAGTCAAATAAAGTCAAACTAGGTCAAACAAGTTTAATCTAGGTTAAAGTCAACTCCTGGTCAATATTCTAATCAAACTAGTCAACATGATCAATCTGGGTCAAGTCTAAGTCCAACTTAGACCAACTAAGGTATTGGTCAAACAAATACTAGTCAGCAAGGTAATTAGGTCAAACAAAGACTAGTCAATAGGGTAATTGGGTCAAACATGGTCAGACTAGTCAAACTGGTCATTTTTAGGTTAACCCTAGTCAATTCTAGGTTACTAGGTCAAGGTTTGACCTATAGTTGACTTTAGTCAACCATGGTCAACAAGGTCATCTAGTTAGGATTTTGGTCCATTAGGTTTAGTTGGGTTAGCCCCAAAGCCATAGGCTAGTCACCTTGGCCATAGGCTATTGGTTATAGGTTTCTATAGGCTAGTGACTTATAGGTTTTCATATAACCTATATCTAGAAGTCACAATTATCTACATATATCTAGATATACACTATTTATCTACTATATATCAATATGGGATACACTATATATATAATACCAAAACCCACATATATATACATAACACTATATATGATCTAGTAAATATATATATCATATATATACATATATATATATATATATATTCACAAACTTACCCACATATATATATATATAACCTTATATATATACACACAAACAACAATCACATAGGCCTATAGCCTATGTGATTCTCACATACCCTAGATATCTACATATTGACACAATATATATAATCCTAAGACAATTATATATATATATATATATATATATATATATATATATATATATATATATATATATATATATAAAATATATATATATATATATATATATATCATATATATATATATATATATATATATATATATATATATATATATATAGACTAAACCTTTATATATAACATATATATAGAGAGGAAAGTGAGAGAGAGACATAGAGTGAATAAAGAGAGAGTGAAAGAGTGAGAGGTTTAACAGTCAAAGGGGGACTGTTCTCAGTTAACTGAGAACCACTCACACACACCTATAATACATACATATATACATATATAATACCCAATATATATCAACTATATATACCTATTATTTATCTATACATAATATAACATATACTTATAGAGAGAGGGGAATAGAGAGAGGGAACTGAACTGGAAAGGGGAGAAGGGGGGGACTCCAGTTCCTGGAACCAGGAATTGCCCCAACCCACACACACAAATACACACACACCCATACTTACACATACATGTATATACACATGTATATACATGTATACACACCTAAATTTCTCCTACACACACACATACATATATACTAAGTATATACAATATATATACCCATAAATATACATATATATATACATCAAAATCAATTTGAAATTCATTTTTGTAAACTGGAAATTATCCCCAATTCTGGAAACTGGACTGTGTATAGGTAAATAGGTAAACCTGATTTCAAAGTCCAAAGCCTAACTAAGATGCCCATACAGGTGTTGGTAATCGAGCCCCTAGGTGTGTACGTGTCGTAGGTGTCCCTAGGAGTTCACCACGACACGACACGGCGTGTCCAGGGGTCTAAAAACAAAATCGGGTAACACAGTGCACACACACAGGAATGCAGTGTCGTGCACGTGTGCAACTAGCTCTAGGACACGACACACACATCCTCGTGTCTCGTGGTCGTGTCCCTGGGTTCGCCTAGGGTCAGGCTAGGTGTCAGTGTGTCTGCACAGTGTCCACGTGTCTCCGTGTCCAAATGGAAAGCCCGTATCAGAGCCCAATTTCCACGTGTGTGCTGTCAGTGAGTGACCCGTGCAGAGACGATTTCGTGTCCGATACGACACGATAAGCCACGAAACTTGGGGGGCATGTTCGCAGACATTGCCCCCTCGTCCATGCCAAATTTGGCGTGTCGACGTGGCGTGTCGTGTCCGGAATTGAGGTCGAGTAGCAGGGGAATTAAGGTGTGCACAGTGTGATGCAAATCCGTGAGTTCGTATCCGATTTGGACACAGACACGGCCTAAATCATGCTCAGTCTTTATAATTTGTGATCTACACTTAAAAACCTATTTTTCCATTCAATTAGTTTTTGAAAATAACACATTTTAATTCTCACAGGCATTTCATCGAACACTGTTTTAAACACACAGATACGTGCCGATACGGACACCAAACCCTATCCATATCCTACCAAACTTAGCCTACAGTCCCATGGTACCTAGGTGCATGCAACCATGAAGAGAAATCACAATATTAATGGGGTTTAGGGCATGTTACCTATGAGTGCAAAATCCTCAAATATAGGCCTATTTGAATGAAATCCTTCTTCGACTCCCAATGTCCAAAGCTTCACAAATCCTTGCTAGCAAGCCACAATTGGTATCCTCTAGTGTAGGGGAGTCTAATGCAAGAAACTGGGCTCAATTTGGAGCTAAATTGGTTAAGTGGTGAGGTTGTGAAAGTAGAAGGAAAACTAGGTTTTTGTGAAATGAAAAAAATAGCATGAATGAAGAGGGGGGTGTTTATATGGAAGGGGGGTAGGGTGTGGCTGCCATGGGGGGGTAGGGTAGATATTTAGGGCTCCTTTCCACCTTGCTAACTTAGCTTCTAAGTCTTGGACCAAGTAGATATTTCTAGGTTTTATGAAAAATATCTATAAAGCAAATATCTAAGATATTTCAATCCTAAGATATTTACAACATAAAGTAAATACCTACACTTAGTCTTCTAGGTTAGTTGCTAATCTCTAGATTAGGCTAAACTAGGTTAGGGACTAACATGACACTAATCAACTAATTAAATAATAATAAATCACATAAATCCAAATAAATTCTAATAAATTACCAAAATACCCTTTAGGCTAAAAAGCCCTAATTTGATGTTCTAAGCCTATGGCTAAGCTCTCATGGTCATGGCAACTTCTAGGTTAGGGAAAACTAGGGTTTACACTTAGTTATACTAACCAAAATCACAAAGTCATAAGTCATGACTTAGCATGACTTTAGAAATGGTTTAACTTAACTAAAATCACCAGAAAATCATACCATGACTAAAATACCACTAATAAATAATAAAAATAATAAATTTTCAAAAATCACCAATTTCAGAAAACAGGGTGTTACAAGTCTACCCACCTTAAAATAATTTCTTCCTCAAAATTTAGATGGTCGTACTCCTCTAGGTCAAACCTGCAACAATCAAGGACGAATCCACTACCTAGGCAACATACAAGGTCAACAAGCAAAATATGGGTAGTAGACCTATACTGGGTCATGTCCAAAAATTGGCTGGAAGTTTTTGGTCGTAAGGTGTCCTTAATTCAAATCGAAGCCAAAAGTAACTCCATGGGGTAAATCAGGATGGAGCCTCGGATCAGGAAAATCGTACTAAGCAAATGAAGCACACAATGGTATGCCTGAGTGGGACACTAAGGTCATGGGTGTAGTATGTCATGTCTAGGTCATGTATGTGAAATTTGTTTTAAGAAAACAACTAGTCTTGTGCTCCAAATTTAAAAGTCTACGGTGATCATAATTTAGAGTGGGAAAGGTCTATGGCCTAAATTGAACCAAAATCATGATGAATAGTGGTACGAGGGGGACAGGTTAAATGGACAGTCTGTGGTCTCATCTAGGTGCACTAGTCATTCTAGATCAATACTGTCCTATGGTATCAAAACGTACAAGCAATCTAAGGTGTCCTAATTGGGAAGGTAAGGGAACAACAATCATCAAGGCTATAGGCCGTCTACCATCCTATATGAAAATTGGTTATCAACAAGTAATAAATTATTAAAGTTACCATTCCATCAAAAGAAAATTGAAAATTTAGGTACAACAATCACAAATAGATCTTAGTCTTGACACGATCTAAGTTGATCATTTTTTTTGGATAAATCGAGATTGGACAAGATGGGAAATTAATGAAATCAAGTATGGGCACGAGCATCCAATGATGAAGATCCAGGTCATGATTAAATTTAATCCAACTGGATATGAATACGAGGTTCATAGGTGATAAAATAATTCCAAGGAGAATTGTCAAGGCTGTTGTGGATAAGATTCTAGGGTAAGTTTAACTGTGTCTCTATCCACGTAGATTAATATATGAAAAAGCGAACCGAAACGTAATAGGTTGATCAGACCATCATGCGCCGGTTCTGATTAGATAATATATTAGTGGGTGTACACCCAATAAAATATATCATGATCAAGCTCGAAAAGGATAAGCTTGTAAACTTAAGGATAAATTTATAGCATAAGATATAAGTAAGGGTAGAAATGATGAAAGAAGATACATAGTCCAAGATTCTTAACCAATCGGGTCAAGCATTCAAGGTAAGGTACAAGGTTAAGTATTTGAGGGTTCAAGCAGAACACCATCACATGCTAGGTCGAAAGAATTGAGCCAAGGTGGATCTCTAATTGAAATAGGAATGAATTTGGTATCATGGTAGAGGTTATAGTTTAGCCATTTGACCAGAAAATTATATTAAGAAAATAGAGTACAAGGAGACGGGTTTTAGTAGGACATGGAATACCTATATGAAGGTAGGCTAGTCTAGGTCTTACATGTGAAGTTTCTTGGGAGGTAACAGCTAGTATTATACTCTGAATATCTAAGTCACGGTAAAGGACGTCCAAGGATCTAGAATAGAAAGTAGGAGTTCGAGACGTGACAAATTGATGCAAAAATTGAAGAAGATCAAATTAACTCATGAAATAAAATTAATCAGGAATCTAGTAAATAATTTAGGAACACAGTCTTAGGGATAGATAGGCTACTAGATGAATATAGTTAGGGTTCGATCAATCAAGGGTCAAGGTTAGAAGGTCTCAATAAAGTCTTAATTTAAGGAAATGTCGAGTAAGTCAGGTTTGGGATACAGTCACATAGATTGGTAGAAAGAGTTTAAGCAAGATGCAAAATAGAGAGGACAGTTCTTTTTAATGAAAGTCAATTAGCAAGAGGATTAGATGGCAAGAAACAGATAAGAGTTTTCTCATAATTATGATTGAGTACCCTAAAAATAAAAGATATTAATCTAACACTAAGAAATTAAAATCAACAACTACAAATTTTTTTAAAATTATCAACTAACACCAGGATTCAAAGTTCTACAGTGAATCCTCCAAAATCAAATTTAATCAAGGAAAAAGGAGTTTAAATCATAATTTCAAATGAGATTCTCAAGGGTCATCCCAGGAATCTCTCAAAGTATCCTAGCAGTGATTGAGTATCCACTCTCTCTAAGCCTATTCCTCAAATCCTATCGCAGGCTGTAGTGATACTCTAGTTCGAATACCACTACATAAACACGACCTGCATGGGCCACCACTAAAACGTGTCACGACCCGCACCCTAGAGTAAGGGCATGAGAAGTGGGTACGTCCAACCTACGCCGCAGTGTCGGCGGTAGAACGTTGTCCTAGGTAAATTATCTAACAATATCAAGTACCTGTACAGTTTATACTCTCCGAGTGGAGGTAACATCACATCATATAGTCTCAATCACTAAGGTAGAAGAATGAACAACAGAAAGATAGATAGTAACTCAAAAGAACCATAGCATAGATGAAATAAGACTAAGTGTCTAAGATACATAACATCCAGAATGTCAACTCATAATACAAAGTCTAAGAGTCTATACATCTCCACATCTCAAAATACAAATCAGAATGTGAGGCAAAATGATATAGAAAGACTGCCTAGACTAAACTGGTCTAGACTACTGGAACATCCTCCTCAGCTGCAGGTGGAACCTGCTGAGGGTCCTCGATACAGGTGTCATCTAATCCTGCTCCGTAATAGGTAGTCATCCAAGCCTCGTCCTCATCCTCTGTAATATTTTCAACAGGTCCAATCAGGACAGGAACGAGCACAATACATCTCACACAGTTCATAGCAGGTTAGGAAATACGATACAGGCAATAGAGTAAGATACATGAACTGCTGAAAGAAAATATACGCTGTAAAAGAGATAGCTGTAATGAAATATCTACTGTATATAGAGAACTGTAGTGACTAGTGATGTAGAGCACAAGATAGGCATGTGAATGGCTAGAATTTATACATAATTACACTACTGAGTTTGCACATGATTACACTACTTTGGAATTATTCACATGTCCACTTCTACTCCCCAGTTTCCCCAATCAATACACAAGGATCTATACAGGTTACGTTATTATACATGATTACTTCACATGAGGCTTATAAATGAGTATACCTGAAGTTGTACATGAGGGCTCAGTGAAACATGAGAGTACATGATCACATGAGTACACATGAATGATGGAAGCATAGGAGTACATGATGATAGTGAAACACACATAACATGAAGTACCCGATGCTACCGAGAGGGATAACATCTCATGTAAAGATCCATATAGTACCAATCCGTGTTACAAATGTGACAGTAACAAGTAAAGTAATCTAGAGCGAGAAGTAAAGCCTGAACAAGTATGAAACAGTCAGAGAATGTACTCGCCTGATAACTGAATGTCTGAAGAGGATATACTGTCTGAGGAGAGGTGTATGGCTCCTAATCAGAGCAATACAAGTCACAATGTATCCACAGTGGTAAAAATAAAGTGTACAATGCATACTACATGATTCTAGGTCAATCTGGTCAAAAGTCAACTCTAATAGTCAAACTAGGTCACAGGAAGTCATACTAGATCACAGAAAATCAAGCTAAGTCAAATAAAGTCAAACTAGGTCAAACGAGTTTAATCTAGGTTAAAGTCAACTCCTGGTCAACATTCTAATCAAACTAGTCAACATGATCAATCTAGGTCAAGTCTAAGTCGAACTTAGACCAACTAAGGTATTGGTCAAACAAATACTAGTCAGCAAGGTAATTAGGTCAAACAAAGACTAGTCAATAGGGTAATTGGGTCAAACATGGTCAGACTAGTCAAACTGGTCATTTTTAGGTTAACCCTAGTCAATTCTAGGTTACTAGGTCAAGGTTTCACCTACAGTTGACTTTAGTCAACTATGGTCAACAAGGTCATCTAGTTAGGATTTTGGTCCATTAGGTTTAGTTGGGTTAGCCCCAAAGCCATAGGCTAGTCACCTTGGCCATAGGCTATTGGTTATAGGTTTCTATAGGCTAGTGACTTATAGGTTTTCATATAACCTATATCTAGAAGTCACAATTATCTACATATATCTAGATATACACTATTTATCTACTATATATCAATATGGGATACACTATATATATAATACCAAAACCCACATATATATACATAACACTATATATGATCTAGTAAATATATATATCATATATATACATATATATATATATATATATATATTCACAAACTTACCCACATATATATATTTTATTATTTTTTTTTACCCACAAACTTACCCACATATATATATATATATATATAACCTTATATATATACACACAAACAACAATCACATAGGCCTATAGCCTATGTGATTCTCACATACCCTAGATATCTACATATTGACACAATATATATAATCCTAAGACAATTATATATATATATATATATATATATATATATATAGACTAAACCTTTATATATAACATATATATAGAGAGGAAAGTGAGAGAGAGACATAGAGTGAATAGAGAGAGAGTGAAAGAGTGAGAGGTTTAACAGTCAAAGGGGGACTGTTCTCAGTTAACTGAGAACCACTCACACACACCTATAATACATACATATATACATATATAATACCCAATATATATCAACTATATATACCCATTATTTATCTATACATAATATAACATATACATATAGAGAGAGGGGAATAGAGAGAGGGAACTGAACTGGAAAGGGGAGAAGGGGGGACTCCAATTCCTGGAACCAGTAATTGCCCCAACCCACACACACAAATACACACACACCCATACTTACACATACATGTATATACACACGTATATACATGTATACACACCTAAATTTCTCCTACACACACACATACATATATACTAAGTATACAATATATATACCCATAAATATACGTATATATATACATGAAAATTAATTTGAAATTCATTTTTGTAAACTGGAAATTATCCCCAATTCTGGAAACTGGACTGTGTATAGGTAAATAGGTAAACCTGATTTCAAAGTCCAAAACCGAACTAAGATGCCCATACAGGGGTTGGTAATCGAGCCCCTAGGTGTGTACGTGTCGTAGGTGTCCCTAGGAGTTCACCACGACACGATACGGCGTGTCCAGGGGTCTAAAAACAAAATCGGGTAACACAGTGCACACACAGGAATGCAGTGTCGTGCACGTGTGCAACTAGCTCTAGGACACGACACACACATCCTCGTGTCTCGTGGTCGTGTCCCTGGGTTCGCCTAGGGTCAGGCTAGGTGTCAGTGTGTCTGCACAGTGTCCACGTGTCTCCGTGTCCAAATGGAAAGCTCGTATCAGAGCCCAATTTCCACGTGTGTGCTGTCAGTGAGTAACCCGTGCAGAGGCGATTTCGTGTCCGATACGACACGATAAGCTACGAAACTTGGGGGGCATGTTCGCAGACATTGCCCCCTTGTCCATGCCAAATTTGGCGTGTCGACGTGGCGTGTCGTGTCCGGAATTGAGGTCGAGTAGCAGGGGAATTAAGGTGTGCAGAGTGTGATGCAAATCCATGAGTTCGTATCCGATTTGGACACGGATACGGCCTAAATCGTGCTCAGTCTATATAATTTGTGATCTACATTTAAAAACCTATTTTTCCATTCAATTAGTTTTTGAAAATAACACCTTTTAATTCTAACAGGCATTTCATCGAACACTGTTTTAAACACACAGATACGTGCCGATACGGACACCAAACCATATCCATATCTTACCAAACTTAGCCTACAGTCCCATGGTACCTAGGTGCATGCAACCATGAAGAGAAATCATAATATTAATGGGGTTTAGGGCATGTTACCTATGAGTGCAAAATCCTCAAATATAGGCCTATTTGAATAAAATCCTTCTTCGACTCCCAATGTCCAAAGCTTCACAAATCCTTGCTAGCAAGCCACAATTGGTATCCTCTAGTGTAGGGGAGTCTAATGCAAGAAACTGGGCTCAATTTGGAGCTAAATTGGTTAAGTGGTGAGGTTGTGAAAGTAGAAGGAAAACTAGGTTTTTGTGAAATAAAAAAAAATAGCATGAATGAAGAGGTGGGTGTTTATATGGAAGGGGGGTAGGGTGTGGCTGCCATGGGGGGGGGGGGGTAGGGTAGATATTTAGGGCTCCTTTCCACCTTGCTAACTTAGCTTCTAAGTCTTGGACCAAGTAGATATTTCTAGGTTTTATGAAAAATATCTATAAAGCAAATATCTAAGATATTTCAATCCTAAGATATTTACAACATAAAGTAAATACCTACACTTAGTCTTCTAGGTTAGTTGCTAATCTCTAGATTAGGCTAAACTAGGTTAGGGACTAACATGACACTAATCAACTAATTAAATAATAATAAATCACATAAATCCAAATAAATTCTAATAAATTAACAAAATACCCTTTAGGCTAAAAAGCCCTAATTTGATGTTCTAAGCCTATGACTAAGCTCTCATGGTCATGGCAACTTCTAGGTTAGGGAAAACTAGGGTTTACACTTAGTTATACTAACCAAAATCACAAAGTCATAAGTCATGACTTAGCATGACTTTAGAAATGGTTTAACTTAACTAAAATCACCAGAAAATCATACCATGACTAAAATACCACTAATAAATAATAAAAATAATAAATTTTCAAAAATCCCCATTTTCAGAAAATAGGGTGTTACAATATCGAAGTTCGAAAATGGCATCATGAGCAGACTCACATCCAACTCTTGGCCTCCAAATCAACTCTTCAACCCTTACAAATATCACTAACGAGGATAATACCACCCCCGGTCATGATCTTGCAAGTCCTAGGCAACGATTCGGATGCAAGGTGGTGTCTAATAGCAAAATATACAGACACAAAGCTGTAGGAAGCCCCCGAATCGAATAATGCAAAAAGCTGGAATAGAGTCGAGAAGAATAGAACCGGCGATCAGCTCCTCGATAGCCTCTGCGTCCTCAGCTGCCAAGGCAAAAGCTCACCCCTGCTGACCTCCTCTAGCCTGCTACTGATGTTGAGCGAACCTATGCTGCTGAGTCTGTAAAGGTCCCTTCTGCTGCACTGCTGGAGCTCTGGCTCCCGCTTCTTGAGCAGCTCGTCCTGAAGACATAGGACACTCTCTCAGCTGGTGCTCCGTCGAACCACAGAGTAGGCACCTCCCGAGCCTCTTCCTATATTCATTCCATACATGCCCTGGCTTCTTGTAGAAGCCACAACTAATGGGCTCCTGGGTGCTTGTGGCTGAATCCTCGGCTGCTGCTATTGCTGCTGCACCTGCTGGAAAGGTACATGGCCCTGACCCTGGAACTGCCTCTGCTGCTGCTGAAAGTGAGGCCTCTTGGACGTTCCTCCGCTGCCACTGGCTTCCTGAGCATCTTGTCCCCTCTTGAGCCTTAGCTCAAGGTCATCCTCTGCTGCTAGGGCACCCACCAGAATCTCCTCAAAAGTGGCACTCTAGTCACTCTTGGTCAAGGACTTGACCTCCTTGACTAAACCCTTCCGGAACCTCTAGGCCTTCTCCGTCTCACTGAGCCCCTCAACAAATCTGTCCAGACGACATAACTCCCCAGCGTACTCCTCGACAGTTTGACTGCCCTGATCTAAGCTCTCAAACAGCATCTCCAGGGTGCCAAGAGCTGTGTCAGGGAAAAACTTCTCCTTGAATATCTTTTTGAAGGCTGCCCAAGTCTATCCCTATGTACCGACCCTCGGGTCCATCTGGTACCACATGCGGGCCAGTTCCTGCATCTGACTACCTGCCGTCTAAATCTACAGTCGTGCTGGAATCTCTGCCAGCCGAAAGATCTTCTCGATGTGCTCTATCCAGTCATTCGCATACAGAATTCCCTCAGTGTCGCAAAAGTCCTGCGGACACATCTTCTGGAAGTCCTGGATCCCTGGTATCCTCGGCTGATATGGCTATATCTGGGCTTCCTGCGGCTGCACAATAACTCACTCCACAGTCGTCAGGGCAAGCTGATGGGCATTCTCTATGCCGTGCTGGGAATGAGCGGACTGCTGTCGCTGGGCCTCCACCATCCTCTGAAAGTACTGAACAATTGCCCTGCGTCAACTGATCCGAAAGGTGGCTACTGCCAAGAGAAATCAGGAATGCTGGAGGAAAGTCTCTGTACAGACGGAGGTGCACCTCCAAATGTAGCAGAAATACCAACCTGAGTTGGCACAAAAGGAGCTGCGGTCTCGAGGCCCTGCTGAACAGGATGAGAGGTGGCCGACCTCTCGATAGTATCCCCCGGACCAGAACGATGAGATCGTGTCTCCATGACCATCCTGAAGACAGATCAAAACAAGAGCAATTACTGAGAATGAAGCAAAAAATCAAAGGAGGACAATTTATTTATTCAAGGGAAAAAATTTAATCAACAAGAATTTAGATGGCAAATATTGGATCGGAGTTTTCCTAATGTGATTGAGTACCTCAAAACTATATCCTATATCCTACTGCAGGCTGTAGTGATATTCTAGTTCGAATACTACCACAAATCTAGACCTGCATGGGCCACCACTAAAAATATGTCACGACCTGCACCTAGTATAGGGCACTAGAAGTGGGTACGTCCAGCCTACGCTGTAGAAGCATGGAAAAGAATAAAGAAAAGTCCATGCGGCCAAGGGTCCCCATGCGGCTCAGAGAACCCATGCGGCTCAGGGATCCCTGCAGCTCAAGAGTTTATACGGCTCGAATAATCCCATGCGGCCCAGAGAGGAGCCACGTGGCCTTCAACAGCTCTTTTTGAAGTCTTTTTGCTGCATTTAATGCCCTGACTGCTGATACTTCTGACAGATGACGGCTCTGACATAAAGGCGCAATAATGACTGACATAAAGGAGCATTCCTACGGAAGAGGGAGAGATCTTCTCACTGCTGGTAGAATCCACCAAGCCCCGAGACATGCAGCTGCTGTATTTATGTGGCCGCCCACTTTATGCGGCCGCTTACTTCATGCAGCCACCTGTCTTCATGCGGCCGCCTACTTCATGTGGCCACCTATCTTCATGCGGCTGCATCTCTTACGCGGCTGCCTATCCTCATGCGGCTGCCCACCTTCATGCGGATGTTCATCCCTATGCGGTTGCCTATCTTCATGCGGCCGTCCACCCTTATGCGGCCCACCCATATATGGCTCTACCAAGATAACCCAATGGAGGTCACATGGCACTTGTTACGACACATGGCAATCTTATCTCCCTGGAATTATGGATATTAACAAATCCTAACAAAATCAGATTTGTTGCAATCACCATAATTGCCTAGATCAAATCAAATCGAGCAAATTGGACACATGGCAGGTCATTACAAGTCACGAATATTCATGGCAATCAACGTTTATTGCCCATAAAGATTCAACACAATCTACATTAATTACCCAGATTTGTTACAATCAGAATGAAGGGCCAAGATTAATTGGTCCTTAACCGCGACATATCAAGGACGCAATCATTGCAAACCCTAATGATTGCATCCCACTCCTATAAATAGCAAGGTGCAATTCCCTTGTGAAGAGGACCTCTTTTTGGAGAAGAGCACCAGAGCACCTAGAGAGACTTAAAAAGAAAAGAGAGTATTTCTTCAACGCCAAGCAGATCTTTTCCGGAGCCAAGGCTACATCCGATCGTCCAAGGAGTAAGGCAGAGCTGCCGTCGCTTTCCCGAGCCTCTACCGTCACCCCCAGAATCTAAAATAAACAATTGTACTTAGATTGCTGTACCTAGGTTTTCATCCCTCGGCTTTCTTTGTACAAGCGAATTTGTATTGTGAAGTAAAAGTCCAGTCCTCCGATAATTGTTCTGCTCTTTTATATTTTATTTCAAACACGATAGCGACTCTGCTGGGGAAAACTTCTCCACGGTTGAGAAGTTAGTGACGTAACCGGATGCAGCCAAACTTGGCTCCACGCAACAGAAGATGGTCATCCGCTTCGACCAACAAGCGTTTGAAGAAATGCTCTCTGACGGGAGCGCTGGCCCGGTCCAGAAGTAAAGCCGCACAAAGAAGGCTCGCATGGAGTGGAGGCCAAAATCATTTGCTCCTCCCCAGGCCCTGGACGGAGTACTCTCTGCTGCCCAAGATGGCGAAGGTGACTCTCATGTGGCCCCACTTCAAGCCATAGAGGATTCTGTTGTCCCCAAGTCCGACAGAGGAAAGCACTACAATGCTGGACTTGCAGGGATAAAGAATGATTCTATGTGCTCCAGGAAGAAGCCGAACTCTCATGCGGCCAAAAATGCTAGCCCCATGCATGATGCTCATACGGCCAAAACTGCTAGCCGCATGCATGATGCTCATGCGGCCAAGACTTTCAGCCGCATGTATAATGCTCATGCGGCTGAAACTGCCAGCTGCATGAAGAATATCCATGCGGCTAGAACTTCCATCCGCATGAAGAAAGCCTATGCGGCCACAACTGTCTGCCGTATGAAGACTGTTGACTCCAGCCGCACACTGCCTGCTCCACGCAGCTCAGGCTCAGTCTTCGATCGCCTCTCCTATAGTCCTGATCTCTCGTACTCTCGAGAAGACATGTCTGACACTCTCCAGCATCACTTTGACTCTTCCTACTATGCGTCTTCAGGTGCTAAAGTGAAGAAGTCAAGGACAGCGCGAGCTTGGCGAGCTCAGTCGGCTGTCCCAACCTCTGACCATCCGAGCGGTCCACATACCGTTATGCGGGCCTCTGATGGAAAGTTGTACAGAACTACTCGAGTCCCGCCCCCAGCGACAAACGGACAGAGTGGTTCCCAAAAGTCATCCAAAACCCAAAGAGCAAACATGGTCGTTCCAGACCCGTCTGACTTGCGTGAGGTTATCCTCCACAAACGCAAGGAAAAAAAGAGGCCCCAGTATGCAAAGAGTCCTCACATGGACGTCACTGCACCCAAATCATCGTCAACTACTATTGCAACAACGTGACAGTAAAAGAAGACCGGCAGTCCGTCTTCAGAAGACTACAACAGCCGAGCTCAGAGGACGAGACACCTTCTGTTGTCTCCTGCAACTTTACTCAGAAAATCCTCGCCGATGGGAGAGGGAAGAAGATAAACGTATCCAGTCCAAAGATTTTGACCACTGTAACTAAGAAACTGTCGTCTAAACGGTTGTCCACTACCGGAGTTTTTTAAGGTACCCGTTCTAAGACAAAATCTACTATAGTGGGAGATTCATCATCCACACCACTGGGGGTCGCTGGAATTGAGGGTAGCCTTCCTCCGAACATCCACGATAATCCGATGTTCCAAGGAGACGAGCCCGGGGAAACAACTCTCCCTTCAGATATAGCAGACGCCGACGTCCCCGAGGACGTCCACGACTCTCAAGATGAAGCAAGTTCGAAAGTTGGGGGTACTATTCCTTCAGAGTCTGAACCAGAGAAGAACATTCCCACATACCCCGATGACTTCTCGGTACATGGGTATGACTCGGAGGGCACGTCCTCCACCTTTCCTTCTATCTCTCCTCATGTAAGGACGGTGTTCATGACGGATAGCAACCAAGGGGGTTCCAGTGATCGCTAACGCATCGCCACACTGGAGGCAATACTGCATGCCTTGGTCAAGTCTATAGACGAGATTAAAGCGGCTCTCCTAACTCTGCAAAGAGGGACGCCTGGCCAAACAAGCGCGGGTCCCGCAGTCAATGCAGACTCAAATTCAGCGGCATCGAACCCGGGCAATAATCCTCCTAAAATAACGGCTCCCACCATTGCAGATGAGGCCAGAGAAGCAAGAAGAGAGGTCCAGGAGCTCCGAGCCATGTTTTACGCTCGACAAACCTCTCAAGACCTCCGAATACGGCAACTATACCCTGCTGCATGGAGGGATGTTCCTTTTCCACCAAGATATAAGCCGTTCAACATCAATCCTTATGATGGCAAGACCTCTGCGAGTCAGTACATCACTTATTTGAGGTCACCATCGACCATCTGCCCCATGACGATGCCATCCTTACGCGATTATTCATCGAGGCGTTGGAAGGAGTCGCCTTCGACTGGTACGGCAATCTGCCAGACAACTGTATCCACTCCTTCGCCAGCTTCAAGCGCATGTTCTTGGAGTGATTCTACGAAGTAGGATAGCATATCACAATGTCCACCCTCATGTATGTCGTCCAAGGGGAGAAGGAGCTGACAAGGAACTATATTGAGCGGTTTTGCCAAACCGCAATGAAGTTGCCGTCTGGTAATCCGGATTCCTTCTTAATTGAAATTTGCCAAAAGAGGCTGCTCCCAACAATCAGTCTCTGGATGGACGAAAGTTAATTAAAGATTGGAAGACGTTTATCATCAGTACCACTAGCACCGAAGAACGGTTGAAGAAGGCTCGCCAACTGGGATTGCACATCTCGGAGGGAGAGAACAAGGGCAAGCGTCCTAATACCAACAATAAAAATGGTGGTAACTCCTCCAATAATCGGGACAACAAGGGCAAGCAGGCTATGGTGGCCGACACACCCCAGAAACCTGAGTCAAAACCGACAGACAAACAATGGCCGCAAATGACCTACTCCTTCAAAGACGGCCACGTCAAGCCCATCTTAGATATTCTCATATAAGGAGATAGAATTCAGCTCCCTCCACCAAAATGGGAACCTCGGCCGACATAAATGGAGAGCCTAAAGTACTGCCATTACCACCGCTACGTCCACCATGCTACACACGACTACTACCAACTGAAACGATACATCCAATATCTTATCGATTCGAACGCTTTGGCCATCGATTTCGAGGAGGTAACCGTGGCAGCCAACATGGTATACATACAATTCGGCAGCTTCCCTCCAACGAAGACTCAAGCCGGTGTGGTACCCATCCCTCTGGCGACAATGGAGATTTCTAATCTTCCACCTCCTCGGGCTCAGTCTGCTGGCCTAGTGCCCCTCACCACATCATGGAGAGAGGTCATGTGGGTCCATCCGGACCTGGTACTTGAGGTGACTCAGTCCACACCACCTTTCATTCGTAAGAAAAAGAGCAGAAAAGCCAGATCCTGCCGTACGATCTTGGCAGACGTCGAAGAAGTCACAGCTGTCGTTACCCGATCAGGGGCACAATCCCAACCTGTGGGATAACTCGGGCGAAGATCATCAGCCAGCTACTACTGACACTCCAGGACCGTCTCAGCCTCCGACGACCGACAGGCCTAGGCCTAAGGAGACTCGCTTTGACAAATCCTTCCGAAAAGAGGTACCTCAGGGGCTGTAGAGGCCTTACAACTTCGACATCTTAGCGCAATTGGCCAACACACCGGCCAAGTTGTCATTATATGAGCTCTTGAGGCTCACAAAGGATGATCGCGCAGCATTGAGCGATGCACTCCAGAATTCCGACACCTATCTGGCTCAGGTCAACCTCACAAGAGAGAGCCCGCCTGCAAATCTCCAAGACAGCGCTTGCACATGAGTGATGTTCAATATTATCTTCACTCCGCAGGATATGCTCATCAAAACCAATCTGCACGATCGTCCATTATACTGCACCGGATACATCGGGGACGTAAAGGTGGACCGAATGCACATTGATCCTGGTTCTTCCATAAGCATCATCCCGAAGGGTCTGTTACATTACCTCCATATTCCTATGCATCGTTTGACGCCAAAAAGCACCGCCATCAGCAGTTTCAATTTGGACAGGAGCAACCCAATTGGAAAGATTCGCCTGAAGTGCCAAATCGGCGATCTTCAGTCAGAAGTGACCTGTTACGTCATAGATGCGGATACTTCATACAATATCCTCCTGGGACGCCCTTGGATACACGATTATATGATCGTGCCTTCCACGCTGCACCAGTGCTTCAAGTATGTCGACAAACACGGCTTTGTAAGGACATAATTTGCCGACATCGATCCCTTCAAAGGAGTCGAATCCTACTACTCAGATTCCTACCTATACGAGAAGTCGAAGAGGCACCTGGATGAAGATATACAAGCTCGAACTGAGACGGCCTTAGGATCAGAAGAACCTCTGACGATCTACCTTCAAGCTTGCAAACCTGGCAAATCCGCACCCCTTACGGACGCTCTGCGTAAGGATGCAATCAGCCTCTCGGCACAAGGAGGGCAAATGATAATCCGGCTGCCAAGGTCCGGCCAAGCGCAGAGACCCATAACGGAGCCACTGACAATTAGACTACCGAGTGTCGGCCAGCCACAAGCAGAGAAGCTCAATCCCTCTGACAAGCCAATGACGATACATCTTCTCAAGAAGAATCGTCACCTTGATGCAAAGTCTGGGGCTTCTAGCGAGCCAACAACTCCACGTGCAGCCTCAAATACCAAACTGGGGGTCGCTAGTTTGCCAAAAACTCCACATTCGGCTCCACCAATAAAACCCCTGATGATCAAGCTGCCCAAGTCATCCTCTCAGTCTTCGTTTATACAGGGGGTGGCCGAAGAAGAACCAGAATTAGCCAAGTACGTTGCTGTCCACACTGATGTTCCCTTCGCAGATGATGTAATCCCATTAGAAAAGATACCTTACTTCATCAATAAAGGGCTATCTTTGAACTACCTTGAGCTTAATAAGCTTTGTACAATGTATGCTATGGAACACGGTATAGGCACTCACCTACACACACAGGTGACAAATGTTCACACTACAAACCAGCTTACTCCAGTGGAAGATGCCTACCGCATAATCGAGGGAGGGGACCATCCAATCATCTTCGGCCGGAAGGACGACCTACAGCCCTTCACCAAAGAGAAGGTCGATCTCGAATCAGATGCCGAGAGACTGCCTCTTTATCTGTATAGCCCCCAATCCAAATATCTTATGAAAAAACAAGGGTATGATCTGGAGACTACGCCAGGCTTGAACTACGACACTGGTCGATGATTACCTTTAAAGCCGCCAGTCCCGGCTGGCAAACCACGGGACTACTACAGCAAGACCCGATGTGGATTAGGGTATGTTACCCCTGCAACGACCCCTGAAAGTTTAGACGAGGAATGCAACTGGCATTCACATTCAACTGGGTCACCAACTACTGATTCGGATACCAACATCGGAGACATATTCAGACGAGTCCTGTCAGTCAATATGGCATTCGCCGATGCTTACGAAGAAGATGAAGACATTCCTGAAATCCTCGAGTTAGAGCTGTGGGCCCAACAGCTGGATGCACAATAGGAAAAACGGTTCGAACAGAGAGAACCTCCTACTGAAGATGAGGTTATACAGGTCGACCTCGGCAGCGAATCTTCTCCAAAACCAATCTTCATCAGCAAAAGCCTGACAGACGAAGAGCGAGAATTGCTACTAAAACTTGTCAAAGAATATATTATGTGTTCGCCTAGAGCTATGAAGACATGCCAGGACTAAACCCCGAGGTTTCCCTTCACAAGCTCAACATTCGGTCGGATGCAAAATCGGTCAAACAACAACAACGACGTTTCCGCCCGGGCATCATAGATGCGATCGAAGCCGAAGTCAATAAACTGATAGCCAGCGGCTTCGTTCGTGAGGAGCAACATCCGGACTGGGTCGCCAACATAGTACCAGCCCTTAAGAAGAATGAAAAGCTTCTAATCTGTATCGACTTTCGCAATTTGAATGAGGCATGTCCCAAAGATGAATTCCCCGTCCCTATCACAGAAATAATGATCGACAACACATGCAGTTTCGAACGTATGTCATTCATGGATGGCTTCTCGGGGTATAACCAAATCAAGATGTCTTCCGACGATGAGAAGCATACTTCATTCCGAACACCGATTGGCATATACTGCTACACAATCATGCCGTTCGGTTTAAAGAATGATGGCACCACATATCAAAGAGCCATGAGTATAATCTTCAGAGACCACTTGTGCAAGACTGTGGAGTGCTACGTTGATGACATCGCCGTTGTCACGACCCGCACCCGCTTTTCGGATACGAAGTGTGTCCAAGCCCAGCCTACGCCGCAGTGTCGGCGGTAGTACGCTGTCTATATACAAGTCACGGCAATCTAGTATCTCTTGGTAACTATATCTCATCCACAGAAACAATCATGTCACAGTCAAGATCAATGGAAAGACATGAAACTGAATAATAATGAATATAACTGAATATCAAATGTCACGTCCGATGGACACAAATCCACTACCAATAGATGGAAGTATAGAGTAATACATGAAATAACTAACTGGATAAAACTGCTAATCTAGACCACCTCAACTTCAAGCAACGCGCTCCGATGCTAACTCAAATCCACTCGACTGCTCCTGTCTCAAACTCGGCTAACCTGAAGAGATCATCAGGTCCTCAGAGGACTAGCAAGATACATAAAAACGAGTCTTTCTAACAGTTTATTATGCATGGAGAACAGTATAGAATAAACAAGTAAAACGGTACAATGAATAAAATACGAATCTATACACTGTCTACACGAAAATAAACTGCTGAACAAGGACTAGAGAACTCATGTCAAGATGTCAACGAATAATCGAAACAAATACTCAAACCCTCGTCCCTAGCATGGACTCGCAGGTTTAAACTACTAATCCTCGTCCCTAGTGTGGACTCGCAGATTAGCATCACCCTCGCCCCTAGCGTGGGCTCGCAGGCGTAAACCCTATACTGCTAACCCTCGTCCCTAGCGTGGACTCGCAGGTTTGCATCTACTACTAACCCTCGTCCCTAGTTTAGACTCGCTGGCTAGCATCACCCTCGTCCCTAGCATGGACTCGCAGGTGTGGACCAAATACTACTAACCCTCGTCCTTATCGTGGACTCGCAAGTTAGCTTCAAGTTCAAGACACGGAGGCACGACTCAATCAAGGCATGATGGATACGTCCAATAAGATACAAGGCTAACTGTGAACACGGTCTACATAACCAAGATACCAATGTATAAACAGGATATGAAAAGATACATGGCAAAATATAAGAAAATTGGATAATAATAAAAAGACAGTGCATGTAAATAAAGCTGTGTAGAAAGGAAAGGTATACTTGCCTGTGGTCCTGAGCTGCGGGTATGGGTCAAGTATCTGTATCGGGGTCCAAGTAACCTGTTGTTTATGAATTACAATGTCAATAGAAAATATAAATCAATACCACTCCTATCTAATTATTTATAAGATTCCTAACATAGTGACCTCTATACTTAGTGCCTCCTTAAGATGGGCTTTTACTAAGTTTGTCCCGTAGCATTAAGGGTTTGATGCTAAACCTTTCTGCTAGTAATTTTGGGTTGTATATACTAGGATATGTTAATCTCATTTTATACTCATGCACTACACATGCCACAGAAATGTATCTGTACTCTTTTCCTAGCAGCTATATGCACTCTATTTGCTTGCATCTATGCCACTGCCATTGCACCTTGATAACACTATACACAAGGTGACTTATTGCTTAATCCTACTAGCCATATCCTACCAAGCAACTGTCCTGGTAGTTCTCTGTAATTCAGCCTCAAGACTTATTCATTGAAATCATTTAAGCAAGACTCCAATACAAGGTTCAGTTGGAAATCAGAACCACCCTTGTATTCCTAACACATGTGCTATCCATTAACTTGGCCTACTGGATACTAGCAATGTCTTGTGGCTGCAGACAGGTATAAACCCTCTCCTTAACTTATACGCCACCTGGGAATTCGGGATGTGTCAACAGTCCTATTATCATGGCTACAGTATGAGTAAAACCCTCAACAACCCTGAACATCGAGAGTTCAAATCTGAACTTGAGTTCATTAATGTAGAACAGGGGTATTCATATAGACTGGTACAAAACCCATCTACCCTTAAACTGGTATCCTGTCACATTGGGATTGAAGGTGTTATACATTTGTGAGTAGGAAAATTATAACCGGGACTGAACCAAACTGGTCTGTAAATTTATGCAAAGTGTAGGCCAGTCAAGTAGCTTTTGTTATGTTTTTGTTTACCTATATTGGTAGCTATCCCAGGTATTCCAACTGTACTTCCATGTCTTCGACTGGTCCTTGACAATCTCATGGATCAAACAAGACAAGGTCTGCAGTATAACAAGGACCCACACAATATCTAATATGGTCTGAAGGAAACTTGGTATTTTATCACATACCCGCACAAGTGTCCTTCCTACCACTTTGCAGTAATCCTTGGTTCCATGTTTCCTCTTACTTATTAGCCAGTCATGGCTCTATCAGAATAAAGCTGAAAGCCATCAGTGACTTCATAAGGTTCTGAATTGCAGGGACCCAGTTGAGCCCCCTACGAGAATTACCTCATCTAAATCCTAGAATGCAAGTTTAATATCAACATAATCATGGACACTGACATTTTAGTAAAAACGGAAGAGCAGCATTCCTCCTCCCAAGGATAATTGAATTACAGAATCTCATTAGCTATGTGGAACTAATATGGATAAGGATACGAAACGTATACAGGATACAATCAATTTTTAGATAAGTACAATATATGTTGCGCAAACACAGACATAGATACGGATAATACCAGTACAGATAAATTTTCATGTATTCATTAGCTCATCAGCGACTACCAATTAATTGTCCTGCACAACACTTCAGATAAGATAAAAGAACGCCAGATCCTAAAACTAGTCTACTTAGCACAGCAAGCAGGAACAACAAGAAGCCTGTTGACCCCGTCCCTAAAGCATATCAGCATGGGCAGCAACAGCAGCAGCTGCTTTTGCAATACATCAGGTCCTTTTGGTCTGATTTACCAGTTGGGTTAATGTAATGGATATTGAACAATTTGGGCGTGTTTATAGGTTTCATTTACCTATATGAATTTGTGGCTGATTTCAGAGTACGAAATAGACTCGGTTTGCTTATATACCAAAACAATATCTCAAAAGTAAGAGCAGTGATTGCACTATACACTCCGAGTGTTACATAGATCCCCTTGTAGCTTTGCCTATATACACGAAGGATTCCTTGATGTTCTATGGTATGATATTAAGGAACCTATAAATTGGTTCCTCTGAGTTCTCGTGTTGATAGCTTGGACCCCAGGTTTACATCAGGATTATTGGTCAACACAATCGAACCCAATTGCCTACCCTGGCTGTCAGGTACTCTGGTACCTGACTGAATGGTCCTAATATCCTGCTTCTAAGGTGAATCCGTGGTTAGTCCATGTTGGTCATTATCTCGAGTATCCCTTTGCATTTTAGGATCATCTACTCTATGTGTGATGCTAAGTCAACCTGGATGACGTTGCTCACAGTGATGTACTACAGATTAGTCCTATTTTCCGTAAATCCTACTGGCAACCTATCATTAACCATATGTAAAATCCCTAATTTTTTGTTAAATATTTAAGTTAACTATTAATGTGAAATTTGGACTAAGACAATTTGTGAACTAATGATAAGAATGAGAATAATAATAATTAATAATAATAACAATGAATTTTTTTTTTTATAAACATATATATAAATATATATATATATATGAGTATATATATAAAGAGCTATAAATGGGCAAATGTACATATACATGTATGTGTGAAAGATATACATGAGTGTATATAAATATTTATTATTGCAAATGAATACAAATTAGAAAGGAAATTTCAAGTAAAAAAATAGTTTTTAAAAATAAAAAAAAGAATTAATTAGAAAAATAAATTAAAATAGAATAGGTAATAAAAAAAAAAATAAGAAAAAAAAGAAGAAGAAGAAGGGCATGTTCGCCATTAAAATTCTTTGTTTATTGCAACTTTGATACAAACAATGCAGTGTTACAAAATAGGACTTAGATGTAGTCCTAGGAGTACACTTTTGTTTATCTGGATTCCTAAGTGTCGTGGAGTGAATGGTAATGCGTTGACTCCGTTGACGATCCGATGATGGTTGTCGGTTCTCTGAAGATTGAGCGTTCTGGGTGGTAAAACTTGAGAGGAGAAAGACGTTGAATGTCAGTATCTGCCTCTGCCAAGTCTCTGTTTTGCAAGGTTGAGTGCTCTCTGTCTGTATGTCTCTGTGTGTGTGTGAAGGAGATGCTCCCTTTATTTATAGTTCTGCAGGCTGGCTGCTTATGCACGCATATGCAGGATGCGCCCTTGCGTGGGGATGCCACGTGTTGATTGCTGAGGGAGGCGCATGGACGATGCGCCCTGATCGGAGGGGTTGAAATCTTCATACTGCTGTTGTGAGCCGGCACGTTAGCAGAGGAGAAGATATTTCTGTTACTGAGATCTCGGGTGAGTTGGGTCAAAGGACACATGTCATCGCCCCATGGCTCAAGGATCTCGGATTTGATTGAGAAGGATCTGGTAGGATGCACCTAGAATTGGGCGCATAGGAAGGCTCTGATTCATCTGGGCGCATGACTCCGGAGGCGCATGTGAAGATTTGACTCATTTCCTTTGGGGCACATGGCTTTTGAGGCGCATGCAAGGTTGCAAGTGATGACTTTGCCTCTGTCTTCAGGGATCAGTGGAAAGTCTGATGCGCATGGCTTTTGAGGCGCATGCAAGTTTAGGTAATGACTCTACTTCTGTCTTTAGGGATCAGAAAAGAATCTGAGGCGCATGCAGGTTTTGGGCGCATGGCTATGGAGGCGCATGCGAGTGGTTGGATGGCCACGTGGCAGTAGCCGTCAAAGGAAAGTAATGATGGTGCTGACGTTGCCGACGCTTCGTTATCTAAAAAAGCTGTCAACCGTTCAGTCTTTGGAAAACGTGCTGCCAACTTTGTCAGTCCAGCATTTAATGTTTGGTGACATTCGATGGACAGCGGAGTGGGCGCGTCGATTGGTGTTCCACTGAGTGTACGGGGAATGCTTTGAGGGCGCATCATCTGTGATGCGCCTTGATGCTGCAACGGGGGCGCATCTGCGTATTGCTTGTGATCTTTGGGCGCATGAGCGGGATGCACCTTTGATGTTAAAAGGAGGTGCATCTCTATGATGCGCAGCTTCAACGAGCGTATTTATGGCGCACCTTAATTAGTGCGGCTGTTTACGCTGCTTTCAATGGCCATTATGACTTTATCAGAATCGAAGCGTCTGATTCATTCATTTAAGGCACATTCGTTGCACAGAATTCGGAGAGCCCTCCACTTGGCGCATGGGTGTGACTTGCCCGGCCTATAAATAGTGGGCATGGGAGAGTTTGCTTCTCATTCCCTCACGTTCTTCTGTCATGCATTCCTCTGTTAGGACTTCCCTTGTTGAAGAGATGCATCCAAGGGTGAAGATACGGCTGACAATCTTCGACTTAGCTCCTTTGAAGGTGCCTGTTACATTCAAAAGTCGGAGGCAGAGACTTCTGAGGCAGGCAGAAGGTGCCTGTTGCATCCAAAGATGGGGATGCTCGGGCCCTTCCTCTGTAATGCTGGAAGAGCCGCAGATCAGAATTGTGGTGCTCCTACCGTCTTCCTCTAGCTTTGGCGAGCTCCTTCTCTGCGTGAGGGTGTTGCCATTCTGGTTGGAAGCTGCTCCTTTAGCCGCAATTTCGATCACGGTCTTCCACGGGGCTCTTTCTCTGGATGGTGGGTCGATCCCCACCCTGTTCGGCCAGGTGATCCTGGTTGGAAGAACGGAGCATGGCCGAAGGGATGCACATAACTGAGGCGGCTCACGAGTAGGCTGCTGACAAGACACGTCCCGCTGAGGGCGCATGGCATGCTGCACTTTGCTGAGGGCGCATGGAGTTTGCTGGACCCATTTGAAGGCGCTATGTTGAGGGCGCATGTCGAGCTGCTGCGCTTCTAGAGGGCGCATGGCTGCATCTGATTGTAGACTTAGGATCTTTTTTTGTAGAATTTCTCCTTTGTACAATCCTTTATAGACATGTAACAGGCTTTTATATGAAAATAAAAGATTATTATTTCCATGTCTACTTCTGTTGTTTTTGTTGTGTGGGGCCTTCTGTCCATTTCCTGGCGCATGTAGTTCGGCGCATGTTGCTGAAATTCCATGCTTCTACAAGACCCCCTTCAAAGTTTTCAAAACTTTCTGGACAAGTTTTGGAATACTTTGAATAAGAAGCATGGCAGCTGGAGCGCATGGTTGTTGGGCGCATGACCGTTCGGGTGCATGACCGTTTTGGGCGCATGGCTGCTCGGGCGCATGATCGTCTGGGCGCATGACTGCTCCGCTCAGATTAATGCAAGTGATAACGCCTCGATAACCGAAGAGATTAATGATGATCTTTTTCGGTTTTATTTGCTTTTATCCTTTGCGGGACCCGAGGCGTTTGGCCAAGCCTATAAATAGTCGACTGATAGAAAGAGGTTTTCTAATTTCTGTCTTCTTCTTCTATCTCTGGAAATCAAAAAACTCTTTACTGTGATGGCTCCTAAGACTTCCCGTAGTGGTGCTGGCCGCGGCCGTGGCAAGGGAAAAGAGCCGGTGGCGGCTGTTGTAGGTGACATCCCTCATCCGCCTGTCATGGTTCGACCGGCGGCGATAGGTAGGACTCATTTTTTCTAATCTTTCCGATTCTGAAGGTGTTTGGATGATGCATCGGAGTTCGTACAGCCGTCGACATGCCCGCTGTCGCGTGCATGCGCCGCGGTTCTGTCGATGCGCATGGACTTAGCGCCTGGTGGTGCGCCGACACTTATGCGCAGGGGTTTTACCCCATAGATGCGCCGTCATTGCTTCTTTTTTGGAATGCTTCATTTTGTTTCTGACATTGTTGTATTTGTCAGTATCAATGACCATCCCGCTTTTGAATGACGTGCTACTCGACGCTGCCCTTTGCCAGATGGGAGTAGACTATATTGAGGAGGTAGCGAACCCTGCTCAAGCTGCCATCATGCTGGATCAATCTCCGGAGAGAATGAATCAGATCCGGGACCAGTCTCATGAATTTCTAAAGCGGATGATGGGTCGTGGCATTTTGATATCTGCCACTTCGGGTGCTGAGACCTTCTTGAGACCCGAGTTCTTGTTCGGAGATCGTTTGACTTATTCCGAAGCAAGGGGGTTGAAGAAGGAGGATTGGTTCTTTGTAGTGAGAGGGGTGCGCATGACCATTAAGCAACTCGAGCGTTATTGGCCCTTAACTGCTTTTTGTCATCTTGCTTCTAAGAGGAGAATGTCTTGGGAGCTCACCCCATCTCAAGGAGGAATAGTAGCAGGTACCATCAAGGTAGACTCTACGTCCGATCAAAGAGACACCATGGTTGCCGTGCGGTCCGGGCCTTCTTTGACTGCACGAACTCTGCGACCTGGGAGTATCTATAGTTACGTCCCAGCTACGGCAATGGCCTATGGTGCTTCAACTTTTGCGAGTCGCATGCTATTGATGGAGCGCTCGTATCCGAAGGATGAATTTCGGGTAGAGGGCTGGTGCCATTATGTTCCCAAATGGGACAGGCTGACACTTTGGATTTTGTCGCGGTTTCAGACCGAGCTTCGGGAGATGGAGCTAACTGCCGCAATCCGTGCCACCCAAGCAGGGGTTGAGATTAATCGGCACATGTTTCTTGCACTTCTGGAGATGTTCAACACTCACACTGGGACTTTCTTCACTCCGGTGGGGGAGTTAGGACTTGCTCTTCATGAGATGTATGAATATCCAAACTTCCCTGGGGTTCCGAGCCTTATGAGGAATATTTTCTAACCAACGAGGAGTTTCAAGTCCTGGAGGAAAATGATGCGGAGATGATGGCCGTCTTCAAGGAAGTGGTAAGTCACCATTATTATCTGCAGAAGCGGGAAAAAGGTGGATCGCAGCCTCACGTGACTGCTTGGCGGGATTATGTCTTTGAGCAAGACAAAGAAGACCCCTCTCGGTTTACTACCCCATCAGCACTTTCTAATGACGAAGTACTTTCTGAGATGACGAAGCTGAATGAGAAGAATCCGTCGAGGGATGAGGGCTCAACTGAACGCTGTTATAGTTGCTTTTGGCATCGTTCTCATCAGATGTCGTCGCGAGCGGTGTTAGCTGCGTATCTGATGATTTGGCTCCGCGATTGTGTCTTCTCGGGTGGGTCAGGCTCTGTGGAGAGGGTGACCCGAGATTTAATCCTGCCGGCGGTAAAATTAGTGTTTGGCCGGCGCCTAGCCCTGCTTCCCGCGATGGTGTGCAATCTGTTGCGGGGTCTGCGAGAATTTGCGGGGAATGTAGTCCACGACCGAGGTAGACACAACAACTTCCCCCGTGCCGAACTACCATTCCATTATTTGATGGGGTGGTTGATCCTGCACTACTCTAAGGTGATGAGCCCCGGTTCTGAAGAAGATCACCAAGACGGAGACGCTTTGCTTTGCCGTTTCAGCCATAGGAGTTAGCTGCATACGGGCGTCCCTGCTTGCCGAAAAGTTCTGTCCCACCTTCAAGGGTGGGAGATTACCAAAGTTGGTCCTAACTTCTCGTGTTTTGAGCCCGATGAAGATCTGACGGACTTGGGCGAAGATGCGACCACCCTGCCTCCCTGGGATTTCGTTGGTTGCAGGGTATCCGGCCATCCCATTTGGTGTACCGGAACAAGAATCAATATTATTTGGAGCCGTACTTGCCAAGTCGTTTCGCCCGACAGTTTGGCTACGCCCAATTGATGTTGGAGAGTCCTGGCCTGCACCTGGGGTTTCAGGGGAGTTTACTGGATGGAGCGCAAGCCTGGCACTATTACAATGACGGGTGCACTGGAACCCGTTTCACGCCGCCTATCTACGACCCCCGGCCGCCGATTCTTTATTCGGACGCCAAGTTTTATTGTGCCGTGAATGTTGCGCCCCCCGAATATGATCGGACTACCAGCTTCATTATCGGTACTCAATTGGGGGTGAGTGTTTCGGCAAGGGCCCGCTCATCTCGACAGCCGGAGGTGGGTCGAGGTACTCTTGTCATAAGCGGTCCGACGGAGTCGGCTGACCGACCGCAGAGGCAAGCTGATGTGGCGGCTGGCTCATCCGTATCGAAGAGATAGAAGAGGGCGTTGTCACCGGCTGCCTCGTCAGACTCAATATCTGTGGATGTAAGGATGTCCCTGATAATTTTCCCTCGTGTCTAGTTTGTCATCTCATGTGACTTCTGCTTTTCTGTTTGTAGGTGCCGCTACAAAGGAAACCTCGTATTTCCAGGTCTGGCAGTAGCAACCCAGGGGAGGTAACGGTCTTGACAGAAGTCCCAACCCTCCCAGGTGGAGGTGAAGTTGCAGCACCTTCGGGAACGGAGCCATCTGCTGTTGAGGGTTCCGTAGAAGTGGACCCTCGTGAGGAAGAAGAATGGAGTTTATCGCCTTCTGGTGGCGTTCCTTCGAGGTTGCGCGAGCCATCGCGACTATAGCACATGGAGTTGACACTGAGGAGGAGGTTAATTCCCCTTCTTGTCATAATGAGGGGGAATCGGCTGAAGCATTGCCGAGTTTTGCCCCGGACCCAGTGATAGAGACCGAGAAGGTCACCGACCGTGGGGTGGTGACTGACGCTACCCTTGGAGAGGGAGAAGCTGAAGAAGCGGATACTCGTGTACCGAGTCCACTTCCTGCTGTGCCTGACCGGGGTGCAGGAGATGACCCGGTTGGTCCGCCGGAGGAAGGCCTTGCGTTGATTGCAGGCCATGCCCCGGTCGTTGAAAAGACAGCTCCGGACGTTAGTGGTCCGGCAGGGACAAATAAGGGCGAGGGTTCGCAGCTGCAGAAGCCCTCTGTTGCTTCTTCGACCTGGAGGAAAATATTATCCCCTCCCTTCGTGCGTTCTGCCTCGGTGGCTGCTGAGGTGCCAGCTTCATGGGCTGAGGCTGGTAGCATTGAAGTCCTGGTTCTTCAACCTGAGGTGCCGACTTCTCAGGTGGCAATCGATTCTTCGAGGCCACTGCCTATTGCGGCTCCCTCCACTCCTGTGATGACACCTCAGCTCCTGGTCGATACGGACATCTATGTGAAGGTCATCGTCGAGGCAGTGTACAAGATACTGCAGATCGGTGTCTCGAAGGTGCTGAAGGGGAACGGGAGTTTTGAGACAGCCAAGACCATTGTGCTTCCCCATATCGGTCTGATACGCTCCTAAAAGCGCCATGATCATATGGCGGAGATCTTGGAGTCGTCTGTGGCGGAGCTTGAGCAATACCTTTCTGAGCTCCAGAGCATTCAGCGGAATGACTTTTCTGCTTTGATTGATTCAGAGAAGGAGAAGCTGCTGGCCGACGTTGAGTCGTCTTACCAAGCCACAGTAGCCACCTGGGTCCGTGAAATAGCTGATACAGAAGCGGCGGCGGAGAAGCTGTCTCGAACGGATGAGGAGAGGGCAAAGGTGTGATCCTCAGTGGAATCTCGCGTGGCGGCGATTGATACCTAGATTCGCCAGCTTGAGGACCAGCGGGCTCAGCTCTTGCTAGAGTTAGAGCGAGCCAGGGCTGAACACAAGCGTCTCCGAGATGAAGAAGCATCGTTCACTCGCCACGTTCTGGTTCTGGCCCAGCAGCGGAAGGAGTTGGATGCCAAGTATGAAGACGACATTTCTCCAGCGGCAGTGGAGACGATACGCCAGGAGGCTGAGCGCCGGGTCCTGGCAACAGTGGGGGCTCGGGCGGAGGCCTTGAAGCTTCGAATCAGAGAATTAGTTGATCCCGGCAACTAGTGATTGTAATCTCTTCTTTTCTTTCTTCTTTTTGGTTTAGCGATGTAATCCTTTATCTTTGGGAAATAAAGAATATAATATTTTGTTCATTTTTGATTTGTCATGAACTGAATGAGTTGTGGTGGACCTATTATCTTTTGCGTACCTTGTTTCTTAGGTACAGATAATAGATTTGGGAGAACCAATATGTTTGCTCAGAGGTGATGTGGACGTGGCAAATATGAGGTTCAAGGGGTAGAATATCCCTACTCAGAGGTAATGTGGGCATGGTAGGGATTGATTCTAGGGAGGCGCGGAACTCCTCAGAGGTAATGTGGACGTGGAAGTTCTGCGACAAATGTACGTCAACCCTGGGGTTGTTTGTACTGGATGTTTACTCAGAGGTAATGTGGACGTGGTAAACATGGGGGTAGCGTCATCTTATGAAGTATAAGATTCAGCTTTGGTAGGGTGTATAGGAACAACTCAGAGGTAATGTGGATGTGGTTGTCCTTCTACTGAAATGATGCCAAGGAACAGCTGAGTCCCTTAGGCGTATGATTTTGTGGAGAGGAATTATAGGCGAGCCCTGATGATTGGGCCCGAGTAAGAGTACATGTCTGAAGAGTATCAGGAGTAGTACTTCTTTAGAAACTTGCCGTTGATGGGCATCATGAACAAGTCTCCGTTAGGTTTGGCGAGGCGGTAAGCGCCGTTGGAGTATACCGTCTCTATGATGAAAGGTCCTTCCCATTTGGGTTCGAACTTTCCTGGTGTCTTGTGAGTCAACACCATCGGCCGTCTGACTGCTAGTACCAGGTCGCCGACTTGGAAGGTTCTTTGCTTGACCTTCTTGTTAAAAGCCTGTGATATACGGGCTTGATAGAGTTCAATATGTTGCTGAGCTAGGAGACGCTTCTCATCGAGTGCCTCTAATTCTTGCAGACGACGATGTTGATTGTCCTCTTCTGTGAGTTGATGGGTGATGGCAACACGAAGTGAAGGTATCTGAATCTCAAGAGGCAGTACTACTTCGCTCCTGTAGACCAAGGAGAATGGTGTGTTGCCCGTGGGGGTCCGTACCGTCGTACGATAGGCCCAAAGGCACTCGCCGAGCTTTTCGTCCCAGTCGCGTTTGTTGGATGACACGACTTTTTTGAGTAGCTTGACGATGGTTTTGTTGAACGCCTCAGCCAATCCATTTGCTGCTGGATTGTAGGCGGTTGATGCCACATTCTGGATACGATTCTTGTCACAAAATCGACTGAAAATATGGCTGATGAACTGGAGACCGTTGTCGTGGATAATCCTTCGAGGCACCCCAAAATGGTAAATGACGTGGTGCTTAATGAAGCTGATCACCCTGGAGCTCTTCACTTCTGCCAGTGGAACTGCCTCGGCAAATTTGGAGAAGTAGTCTGTAATGGCAAGGATGAAGCGGTGTCCTCTTGAGGAGGGAGGAGTGATCGGCCCTACAATGTCCATGCCCCAAGCCTCGAAGGGCCAGGAGGCAACTGTAGGATGTAGGGGTTCTGACGGTGTATGGATGAAGTTTGCGTGTAATTGACACGCATGGCACTTCTTTACATAGTCGATGGCATCCGCCGCCATGGTGGGCCAATAGTAGCCCATGCGTCGCAGTCGATCCTGCAACTTAGGCCCAGGTTGATGAGCCCCGCACGTTCCGTCATGAGCTTCTCGAAGAGCTTCGGCTGCTTCTTCATTAGACAGGCACCGAAGGAGAAGTCCATCGTAGGAGCGTCGATACAGTGTTTTAGTGGCTGTATCGTAGTAGAATCGAAGGGAACGCCTCCTGACTGAGACAGCTTCCTTCGGGTCTTCCAGGAGGATTCCGTGGACAGCAAAGTCAATGAACGGAAACCTCCAATCTCGGACATTAATGTCGGCATTTGCTGGCATGGCATAGGCCATGTGTGCACGCAACTTATTTCTAGGGCAAACCAAGTCTCGTCCGACCACCGTGACGTAGTGTTGGGTACCGAGAGGTGCTGCCAATGAGGCCGCGAGGCCGGCCAGAGCGTCTGCCTCCAGATTTTGTAAGCGGGGTACGTGCTCGATGAAGAACCCCGTGAAGGTTAAAATGATGTTCATCGCAACTTCATGATAGAGGATTAGGTCTTCGTGGCGAACCTCGTACTGCCCTCTGACCTGGTAAACGACGAGTTTTGAGTCGCCGTAAGCTTCCAGGTGATCTACCCCCAGGTGTTGTGCTAACTGGAGTCCCATGATGAGTGCGTTGTACTCTGCGACATTGTTGGAACATGGCTTTGACAGGGAGTAAGCGCGCTGGATCACTAAGTGTTCGGGGGAAACCAAGACTACCCCCACTCCTGCGATGATTTGGCCTTTGGGGCCTGTTCTTGAGGCACCATCGAAAAACATCCACCAAACGGGGCTTTCTTCGGTGGCATTGGATTCTTGGACCTCATCCGGGATGTCTTCATAGAGCTTCGAGGACTCCAGAATGGGGTGCGCCGCTAAGAAGTCGGCCAAGGCTTGACCTTTAACCGCTTTCTGTGGAACAAACACGATGTTGTATGGTGTCAGCAAGATCGCCCATGTGGCTAACCGAGAGTTTAATGATCCCGGTTTCGTCATGAGAACCCTGAGTGGATTGACTCGAGAGATGACGTGAATTGTCTGCCCCGAGACATAGTGGCGGGTTTTCTGTATGACGAATACCAAAGCCAAACACACCTTCTCAACGGGGTTGTACCAGTGTTCGGCCCCAATAAGTGTTCGACTGAGGTAGTAAATTGCTTGCTCGTAGCCAGTATCACTGTTCTGAGCGAGCAAGGCGTCGAGGGAATGATCCATGGCACGAACGTAGAGGAGGAACGGTTTTCCTGAGACGGGGGCCACCAAGACAGGCGGACTTGTCAGGTAAGCCTTGATGTCGTCAAAAGCTTTCTGGCATTCTTCTGTCCAGACGTAGGAGACGCCCTTCTTCATGAGTTGAGTGAAGGGTTGGCATTTTCCGGAGAGGTTAGCAATAAACCTTCGGATGTACGCCAGCCGACCCTGAAGGCCTCGAAGTTCTCGAAGGTTCTTCGGAGGGTTCATGTCAAGGATGGCTTTGGTCTTCTCGGGATCGACATGGATGCCTTTCGCCGTAATGATGAAGCCTAAGAACTTGCCGCTGGAAACCCCCAGAAAGGATTTGGCGGGGTTCATCTTGAGTTGATGTGCCCTCATGAGGTCGAAGACTGTCTTTAAGTCTTGTAGGTGATCTCCCTTGAGACGGCTCTTGACCGCAATGTCATCGACATAACATTCGACTGTCTTACGAAGATGTTGACGAAAGATGGTGGTCATAGCTCGTTGTAGGTTGCACCAGCATTCTTCAAGCCGAAGGGCATTACTGTGTAGCAGAAGACTCCCTTCGGTGTTCTGAATGACGTATGTTTGGCGTCGTCGGGGAACATCTTGATTTGATTGTAACCCGAGTACCCGTCCATAAAGGACATGCGTTCGAAATCGTACGTATTGTCAATCATTACGTCGGTGATCGGGAGTGGGAATTCATCCTTCGGGCATGCAGCATTAAGATCCCTGAAGTCGATACAGACTCGTATCTTTCCATTCTTCTTGGTTATGGGGACGACATTGGCCACCCAGTATGGATGTTGTTCTTCCCGGATGAAGCCGCTGGTCAAGAGTTTGTCAACCTCCTGATCGATGGCGTTCATGATGTCAGGGCGGAAGCGTCGATGTTGTTGCTTGACTGGCTTGGCATCAGGTAAGATGTTCAGCCTGTGCATAGCGATCTGGGGATCAAGTCCCGGCATATCTTCGTAGCTCCATGCGAACACGTCGATATACTCTTTAGTCAGCTAGACCAAAGATTCTCGGTCTTCTCTTTTCAGGCTTTTGCTGACGAAGATGGGTTTGGAAGAAGATCCGTCCCCAAGGTCAATCTGTTCGACCTCGTCTTCAGTAGGGGGTTCACGTAGCTCGAAGCGTGACTCCCATTGTTGACCCAGGCGTTGAGCCCAAGGTTCTTCCTCGGAGAATTCTGGCGTCTGGTCTTTGCCTTCTTCTCCTTGTGATTGTGTCGATGTCATGTTTGCTGACAGCACTCTCTTGAAGACTGCTCCAATACTGGTGTCGGAATCCCACGTTGATGCTTCGGACGAGTGAGAATGTTCCATTTCTTCCTTGTCTGAACTCTCTGAGGTTGATGGTGGCGTCACATAGCCTCCCCCCGTCGAGTTTTGTGGTAATAGTCTTGCGGTTTTCCCTCAGGTCTTGGAATCTGAAGAGGTAGACGTTGGCCTTTCCCGTAGTTCAGGCCTTTGTCACTTTTTAGATCGTAACCCATCTTCTGGATGAGGTACCTTGCCTGCTCCGTATACCGGTAGCTTTGTATTCTGCCAGTTTCAGGTTTTGGCTCGAACGATGGCAGGTCGTGATGGCGTTCAACCTTGCCGAAAATGATAGATTCTTCGTCGCGACTCCGAGGTGGGACTATGTAACAGGCCCCTTTGGACGGGACTACTTGGTTTGCATGGTGGTTGGTCCTTATTTGTGTTTGTAACGACCGTAGAGCGTTATCTAATGTATACTTGGCATTCCAATGTGGAAGACGAGAATAATTAAATGACACTCTATTATTGATGAACTGCGAGATTTTGTCCTGCGGGATTACATTATCAAGAGATGGAGCATCTACGTCGGCTGAGATATAGTCTCCTAACTCTTCATCTGTCAACACCGGGACAGGATCGGTAGAGTCTTCCACAGTATGAGTCTGGGAGTCTGAAACTGGTGGCAAGGATGGCGGCGGCTTGCCTTTAAGACGCACCTTCAGGGGTGCCTCCTTTGATCCTTCGGTGGGTGGCGCCTTCCCCTGTAACTTCAGCACAAGGGGAGCCGATTTTTAAGGCGGCTTTCCCTTGAGTCGTATCCTCAGGGGAGGCTCGGGTGCAGCTGGTGCTTTCTCGGGTAATTTGATGCTCATAGGAAGCAGCTTCTGAGGCGGTTTGCCTTTGAGTCGGATTTTCAAAGGAGCATCAGGAGTGACCTCAGGCTCCATATCCGTTCTTGTTGCTGTCTCAGCTTCGTCGTCAGCATCATTGGCCTCCTCTTCATCAGGTGACTTGTACAAGTCGGCATCAGTGAAGTAGGTTTCTATGCCTTTGAAAGGATCGATGTCCGCGAACTCGGTACGGATGATGTTGTTGGCAGACACATACTTCATGCATTGGTGAAGTGTGGACGGCACTACCAGGTACTCGTGCAGCCATGGGCGACCCAACAGGATGTTGTAGTTGACTTCAGCATCCACGACATAACAAGTGACCTCGGTCTTCAGGTTACCGATGTGGCACTTCAGTCGTATTTTGCCCAGTGGTTCACTTTTGCTGGCGTTGAAACCACTGATTGTCGTGTTGGAGGGCGCCAATCGGTACATGGGGATCCCAAGTGTCGAGAGGAGTGTTCTCGGGATGACATTGAGGGAAGATCCAGGGTCAATCTGAATTTGCTTCACCTTGACTGAGCCGATGTATCCCGTATAGTATAGCGGCCTGTTGTGCCGGTTGTGCTTGAGCAGCATATCCTGTTGGATGAAGGTTATATTGGGGATAACCTCCTCCGAGCAGTGACAGTGCGCGCACGTGGTCGGGAGGTCTTCGGGCTGCTGACCTGGCTGATGAAGGACTCTGCATCCTTCAGAGCTTCACATAGAGCCTCTCGAGTATCTTTGGAAAGGCGGAGAAGCTCGAACAAAGAGAGGCGAGCAGGAGTACCGGCCAGTTGCGCCAGTATGTCGAAGTTGTGGGGCTTAGCCAGCCCCGAAGCATTCTCTTTACGTAGTGGTCGGTCAAAACGAGCCTCCACGTTCTTCTGTTTGTTGGCTGCTGAGGGCTTAGAGGGGCCCTCTTCTTGGACAGCAGGGGCGGTGCCAGGATGTACCACCTCGACGGCAGCTTCGTCGGATTGCGCGTTCTGGCGTGAACGCGTTTGTACAGGAAGGGCCACTTCCGGAGAAGAAGAGACCATGCGGCAAGACTAGATCTTCTTGCCTTTGGATTTGGAGGTAGGACGTACCTCCGGCTGAGTCATCTCGGAGACGAGGTCGGGATGGACCCATAGGATCTTTCCCCGGGATGTGGTGAGTGGGATGAGTCCACTCGCATTGTCACGGGTAGGCGGCAAGTTAACCACCTCCATTTTCGCCTTAAGGATGGGGATGACGCCATCCTGTGTTGTAGTTGGTGGTAGGATGCCAAACTGGAGCGACACCAAGTTGGCTGATACGATCTTTTCTTCGTAGTCGACGGATATGACATCCGTATTGATCATGCGCTGGATGTAATTCTTGAGGACGTAGCAGTCCTTGGTCGGGTGTCCGATAAACCGATGGTAATGACAATACCTCGGGTTATCCTCTTTCCCCACCTCGTCGGGATGCTTTGGTTCCGGTAGCTTGATTTTGTTGCCCTACCTCAATATTTCGAAGAGCTGCAGAGTGTCTTCATCGTTGAATGAGTAAACCTCCTTTGGTCTTGCCGCCAGTGGAGGCTTTTGAGCAGGTGCGGATGTATTTTTTGCGGCATTAACAGTTAACGCCTGTTTTCCCTTCATTTCTCGTCCGGGGTTGCTGGTTGTGGTCCGCTTTCCCTTGTCCTCGAACGCGGGGAAGCTGACTCCCAAAAGGCGAGCATTAGCCGCCTTCTTTTCCGCAGCTTCGGCTTCAATGATCAGAGAGCTCCAATCAGGAGGAGGAGTTGAATTGAGCCAGAGCTTGACTGCAGGCAACATATTCATGCTGCAGGAAGAAAGAAGCGCATGTTCCGGCATGCCTGGAGGCAGTCTGAAGTAAGCCTGTCGGAAGCGTTCGATGAATGCCCGAACTGTTTCCTTGTCTTTTTGGCGTATCTCGATGAGGGACGCCATTGTCACGTCTTTTCTTCCGTCATAAAAATGGTCGAGGAAAAGGCGGGTCAAATTATCGAAAGAAGATATGGAATTGTCGGGGAGGCTGCAATACCAGTCGTATGCAACTCCCTTTAGTGCCCCGATGAAGATGCTAGTGAGAAGTGCGTCCTCCTTCGGGAGATATCCAGTCTGGGATTGGAAGTACGTCAGGTAGCGACGCGGAGAGTCCTTTCCATCGTATGGTGTGAGCGTTTGTGGTTTATACTTGGAAGGATAAACCACTTTGTTCCATTCGAGGGGATAAGGTTGTGGAATCCCCATCTTCTGGTGCTCTTCTTGTCTTGTTTTGGACTCGAAACGCTCGCGCAAGTCCTTGATCATTTCTACCACGTCTTTCGTGGAACTGGGAGTCGGGGAAGGTGGCACCACCTGGAGCCGAGCGTTGGATGGCTCTGACGTCCGAGGTACCTCATGACGATCTGAGTCTGAGGGTACCCGTTGAGGGGGCACGCTCGATTCACCGTTGACTCCGGGATCGGGGCCGGAGGAAGGCGCCCTTGCCAGAGCTGACCGTATTTCAAACACTGCTTGCGTCAGTGTTTGCATGGAAGCAGAGAGAGTTTTGAGCCCTCCCTCGAGGGTGTCCATGCGCTGAACGAGATCCGCAGGTGGTAAATCGGTCTCGGGATCCCCCTCAGCCATGCACGCCGCCATGACGCAACTGGAGGTGGAAGGATCAGTGGAAGCTTCACTTTCAGCTTCGCTTTCATACAAGGGAGTCACTTCCCCTGGGGTTACACCCTGGACGTCTCCGTCATCGATAGGCGCTTCCTCTGGATTTGAGTCTGAGGGGAATAGACCACCCCCAGTCACGTTCCGAAAGGCATCTTCACTTTCAGGAGGAGCATTTGTAGAGGTTTGATCACCCCCAGCCTCTTGAAGAGCTTCCTCATGCTCATCACAAGGTTCTACATGCGCCTGGCTACCCCCAGCTTCTGTGTTTTAGGGAGCACTTTCATCCCCGGACGAAGGTGCAGTGCGGGCCAGACTACCCCCAGCCTCCTCCAAGATCTTCTTCCTTCTTCGGGTGCCTTCGAACACCCCGGATGATGGGACCGTCGACTTGGCTTTCCTCGGTTGACTCGAGGAGTTAGCAGGCGTCTTACGGCTTGAGGAGTTGGAGATTACGTTGCACGAAGCAACCTTTAATGGCTCCTCCTGTATTGATACCCCCTTACCGAGACGATACCGAAGGGGTGTTGATGATTGCAGCCGCTAGAATACCGACTGCCTTGGTGGAACTGTTGTCTTACAATAACAGTTAATGGTGACCACCGCACAAGTGTGCCCTTTGGAGGGCGCATCATGCTCGTCACCAGACTCCTCTGACCTTTGTTTGTGGAGAATCACGTTGCGGAGATCGTCGGAGGCAAGTATCGCTTCTGTGCCCCTTTTAGGCGCGTGATGGGCGCCGGGGTGGTGGAGTGAATGCTGTTTCCCCAAACTCAACACCGCGCAGGGGGAACAGTGACTGAAATGACTTGAACAAGCTTCAGATGCACCAACAGAAAGGGTGCAGGAGTTCAAAGTCACTGGTTTTGTCTTGCTCAATTGCGACGCAACCACAGGGGATGCACCCATGTTTGAAGATCGGCTCGTTTCTGACACCGAAGCGTCTGGGCCGACCTTGTACAGCTTTCCATCAGCAGCGCGCATGAGGGTGAGCGCGTGCTTCTGATTCGCTGCTGGCATAGCACATTTGGAGCGCATGGCCCGTGCCGCCTTTGACTTCTTCGCACTAGCCCGCTGGGGAGCATAGTACTCAGAATCCAAATTCTCCTCGCCATTACAGCGAGTGAGTCTGTCAAAGACAGAGAGCTTTTGCGGCGCATCAGGAGTGATGCGCGGGGCATTGGCTGCGCCCCTGCTTCATCGCCGCATCTTCCTCGCCTGAGAGGAAGATGACTGGGAACGTGGTCAGCCGCACGCTTCCCTGGGAGATGCACCACGGTGGTGAGCGCATCAGGGTTGCTGAGAACGTCAGCATGGAGGAGAGGCTGGACCAGCGCGTCCCCTTCATTAGCGGTGGCAGAGGTGTCAACCTTGTGCACCCAGACTCGACGAGCCTTCTTTGACTTTGATAGCCGCTTCGAAGGGCTCGTACTACCTTCAGAAATGAACTCCTCATACGCCTGTTGATTGAGGCGCACGACCAGCGTCTTGTGGGAGGAGCCCACCTTCACATCATCGGATTGTGACACAACTTTCTCGTTGGAAGAGAAGGAGGTCCCTAGCAGAGTCGCAAGCTTGTTCGCCATTAAAATTCTTTGTTTATTGCAACTTTAATACAAATAATGCAGTGTTACAAAATAGGACTTAGATGTAGTCCTAGGAGTACACTTTTGTTTATTTGGGTTCCTAAGTGCCGTGGAGTGAGTGGTAATGCGTTGACTCCGTTGACGATCCGATGATGGTTGTCGGTTCTCTGAAGATTGAGCGTTATGGGTGGTGAAACTTGAGAGAAGAAAGACGTTGAATATCAGTATCTGTCTCTGCCAAGTCTCTGTTTTGCAAGGTTGAGTGCTCTCTGTCTGTATGTCTCTGTGTGTGTGTGTGAAGGAGATGCTCCCACTATTTATAGATCTGTAGGCTGGCTGCTTATGCACGCATATGCAGGATGCGCCCTGGCGTGGGGATGCCACGTGTTGATTGCTGAGGGAGGCGCATGGACGATGCGCCCTGATCGGAGGGGTTGAAATCTTCATACTGCTGTTGTGAGCCGGCACGTTAGCATAGGAGAAGATATTTCTGTTGCTGAGATCTCGGGTGAGTTGGGTCAAAGGACACATATCATCGCCCCATGGCTCAAGGATCTCGGATTTGATGGAGAAGGATCTGGTAGGATGCACCTAGAATTGGGCGCATGGGAAGGCTCTGATTCATCAGGGCGCATGACTCCGGAGGCGCATGCGAAGCTTTAACTCATTGCCATTGGGGCGCATGGCTTTTGAGGTGCATGCAAGGTTGCAAGTGATGACTTTGCCTCTGTCTTCAGGGATCAGTGGAAAGTCTGATGCGCATAGCTTTTGAGGCGCATGCAAGTTTAGGTAATGACTCTACTTCTGTCTTTAGGGATCAGAAAAGAATCTGAGGCGTATGGCTTTTGAGGCGCATGCATATTTTGGGCGCATGGCTATGGAGGCGCATGCGAGTGGTTGGATGGCCACGTGGTAGTAGCCGTCAAAGGAAAGTAATGATGGTGCTGACGTTGCCGACGCTTCGTTATCTGAAAAAGCTGTCAACCGTTCAGTCTTTGGGAAATGTGCTGCCAACTTTGTCAGTCCAGCATTTAATGTTTGGTGACATTCGATGGACAGCGGAGTGGGCACGTCGATTGGTGTTCCACTGAGTGTACGAGGAATGCTTTGAGGGCGCATCGTATGTGATGCGTCTTGATGCTGCAACGGGGGTGCATCTGCGTATTGCTTGTGATCTTTGGGCGCATGAGCGGGATGCGCCTTTGATGTTAAGAGGAGGCGCATCTCTATGATGCGCGGCTTCAACGAGCGTATTTATGGTGCACCTTAATTAGTGCAGCTTTTTACGCTGCTTTCAATGGCCATTATGACTTTATCAGAATCGAAGCGTCTGATTCATTCATTTAAGGCAAATTCGTTGCACAGAATTCGGAGAGCCCTCCACTTGGCACATGGGTGTGACTTGCCCGGCCTATAAATAGTGGGCATGGGAGAGTTTGCTTCTCATTCCCTCACGTTCTTCTGTCATGCATTCCTCTGTTCGGACTTCCCTTGTTGAAGAGATGCGTCCAAGGGTGAAGATGCGGCTGACAATCTTCGACTTAGCTCCTTCGAAGGTGACTGTTACATCCAAAAGTCGGAGGCAGAGGCTTCCGAGGCAGGCGAAAGGTGCCTGTTGCATCCAATGATGGGGATGCTCGGGACCTTCCTCTCTCGAGCCGCAGATCGGAATTGTGGTGCTCCTACCGTCTTCCTCGAGCTTTGGCGAGCTCCTTCTCTACGTGAGTGTGTTGCCATTCTGGTTGGAAGCTGCTCCTTTAGCCGCAATTTCGATCACGATCTTCCACGGGGCTCTTTCTCTGGATGGTGGGTCGATCCCCACCCTGCTAGGCCAGGTGATCCTGGTTGGGAGAACGGCGCATGGCCCAAGGGATGCACATAAATGAGACGGCTCACGAGTAGGCTGCTGACAAGACACGTCCCGCTGAGGGCGCATGGCCTGCTGCACTTTGCTGAGGGCGCATGGAGTTTGCTGGACCCATTTGAAGCCGCTCTGTTGAGGGCGCATGTCGAGCTGCTGCACTTCTAGAGGGCGCATGGCTGCATCTGATTGTAGACTTAGATCTTTTCTTTGTAGAATTTCTCCTTTGTACAATCCTTTATAGACATGTAACAGGCTTTTATATGAAAATAAAAGATTATTATTTCCATGTCTACTTCTGTTGTTTTTGTTGTGTGGGGCCTTCTGTCCATTTCCTGACGCATGTAGTTCGGCGCATGTTGCTGAAATTCCATGCTTCTACAGGGCACTGTAGCATTGCTACAGTACCTGAATTTGGCCGAGCGCACAGCGCCTAGCGCGAATTGAATTCGCGTGAATTCAAAAACTGGAAAACGACCAATTCTCCATCGAATGGACTCAAATCTTTTCCAGTACGATCCTAATTAGGTTCTCCACTGGATTAGCCAGAATCGAAGTCTAAATCTCAGTCCAATCCTACCTAATTTCGGATTTAAATCCCGTATATTAACGAAACCGAACCCTAGATTCCTCTCAAAATTCTCCCATCTACTCGCACCTCGACCCCAGTTCTCAACTCCAGAGCATCGTCCACGTATAGGCGACCACCCCTAGTCACCTGCACGGCGGCGCCACCCGTCGCACCGTCGCAAGCCACCCCATCCCGACCAGAACAGAGACTGCAACTCGCAGCCAGGTACGCCTGTACATAGTTGATTTCCTTCATCGACGCTAGATCTTTTTCGATTCCGTAAGCCGTTCTAGAATCCCTATATAACCCTCCTCCAATCCCTTCAAATGGATTCGGTCGTTCTCCATCGAGTCGAGCAAGAAATCGAATTATAAAACCCGAAAAATGGTTCGGAATTTCTGCCTAAAACTGTTTTAAAACGACGACTTGTCGGGTGTTTTTCTCCTTGTTCATTAAGCCTCTGTAGAAACCACTTTGACACAGTCCAAGTCAATATAACCGAGAACGCAATGCGCCTCTCGGATCGTCGTTTCGATTAATGTGTAAAAAGTTACACGATGTTTAACTCTGATGAAAAACTGTTTTCAAAATATTGAAACCGAGAAAATTTTCCCGTTACGGCACGTGCCCCGACAAATCGTGCGACGTGGTCGTGCACTATATGCATCGAAAGCGCATATGGATGTTGTCGACGTGTGGGAACAGACGGAACCCGATTTCGTTGCCTGTGCGCGACAAAATCAGTGCGTATCCGTCGAAACACCCCCGTATCGGTGTTTTGCAAACTTGACCCTATCTTCGTGTACAGTCGTCGAATCGAGACGAAACTTGTGCCAACAGGTCCGGATCGAAATTCTGGTCCCGTATGCCAAGTTTGGTTCGATTCTGAGAAGGTCAAATCGGGACCGACTTTTGGCGGGCCCGCGACCCACTCAAACGGGCAATTTTGTACATGGCTCCTCTGAATCCAAAATTGGACATACCGTTGAGTTCCTCTCCTCAAACTGAATCCGTAGATATGTAGTTTGACGACTTTAGAGACCATAGACCTTGGCATGCATTTCGGTGCAAAGCGGGTCCAACGGCGGACATCGTTTTGAACCGAAATTACGATTTTGCCCCTGTTCCATAATTTGACTTTTGGACAGGCGTTTTTTAGGTATATCTTCTTCACGGAGACCATTTTTGATGTTTGTTTCAGCATTTGGAGTCATCTGTGATTTGTGAGTTTTGGTGCTGACGGTTGCTACTCTTGGACTTGCCACTTTGTACCATCATGCAATATACCTTGCCACCCTACTCTGTGATTATTATATTCTTATTTTCAATTGTTATTTTTAATATTGTTTTGTGATATTTAAACTGTGCGTCCAAGTCACACTTGGGTGCAAGCGACTCTATCAGTCGTTTCTCTTGCATTGACTTAGTTTAGTGACCACTCACTGATGTTGAGGTATTGGTATATCTCATGTGGCCTTGACACTTGTTGTATCACGTGATGTGTGTCACATATAGGATACGTTTCCACGTAGTCGGCTGGCCACCGATACGTATGGAGCGTGCGACGGATAGGAGTAACTGCCAATAGTATTGCATGTTAGAAGACTTGGCGGTTACTAGAGGTTCATATCAGTCATGGAGATGATGATACTAGGCATTGGGTGGGGAGAACAATACCTGACGTATGGGCTTCTTTACACTTCCATGATTACCTGTGCGCTCCTCCGGAGACGCAGGCTCCAGGCGCCCTCTGACGTTTCCCAGAGCGTTATGGACGTAGCCCCTTGCACATGGTGCCCTCTGACGCTTCCCGAGCGTTATGGACGTAGGCCCCTGGTACCCTCTATGGGAACTATGCCGATCCTGTTTTCAGCCAGGGCTCATGCGTCGAAGGATTGTTTCTCAACTGCATATTCACAGTAGAATGGTCAGGAACCCGATTGCATGCATACTTTTTTCTTTTATTATATTATCACAGTTTATATGGCATGGTGTTTTCTTGTATCTTGCTATGTCCCTTGAGGACCTGGTTATCTCTCCAGGTTTAGACGATTTTCCACAGGAGTACGGAGCGACATTGGAGCTATCTTACATGGACGATGAGACAGTCCCTTTGGACTTCTAGTCTATTTGCTTGCTGAGGCAGTTGTAGACATTATTTTACATCTCTTTTCTTTCTATTTTGCGGAGGTCGGACTCCGATCTTGTGAGACTATTTTTCATAGCTGTTTGGAGTGAGTATGTTCACCCGGCTATCTTTTGATACTCTTATTTATTTATTTGGACTTCATTATTTCTGTGTTGAGCTGTGATGAGATTAGATATGTTATTCTGGCCTGTGATTATTTATTTACAGCTTATGTACATATATGAGGATTCTATATATTGGAGTGTTCTTCGTATATGTGCAGCTGGCATGTTCACGTACTTGGTCCTATGTATTTTGGGACTGGGGCGTTACATGTTTTTGTGGTGGCCCATGCAGGTCCGATTTAATATTGTTGGGTTACATGACTGTGCCCAACAAGCCGGCATATAGGAATAGAAATATCTCATCCAGAACTACTACTATCCCTTGACTTTCAATCTTTTTTTGAAACTTCCTTGATTATTCGATTTACTTCATATCTAATCTTTCCTAATGTCAACTTATCTTCCTCGTGCCAACAGTATGAATCTACGAAGTGGACGCACTTCTGCCTTGGCCCTCACATCTAGTGAGCAGACTACTTTTGAGGGACAGAATCCTCCCATGACTCCAGCGACACAGTACCAGCCAGGACTGTCGCAGCCTACTACGACCCCAACGACGGAGTACCCAGGGATCGCTGTTCCTCCAGGCAGTCAGGCTGGACAGACTACCACTATGCCACCCGGAGGGAATGTACCACTGCCACCTCCGCCACCATTTCCTCAGCAGTTTCCCCCACAGTCGGGACCTCACATGCCCCCACCACCGACTGATGGGAGCCCCACTACTCAGTTTATGTATGCCATGATGCAGGCTCAGTGGCAGCAGACTGAGCTGTTGAGACAGTTGATGATGGCAGCTATGGCTAGACCTCCACCACCACCACCTCCAGCATCGGCACCAGCACCAGCACCGGCTCTGCATCCTTAAGAAGGCTCTATCAAAAATTTCACAGATATGAACCCTAAGCCTTTCAGAGGAACGGAGAAGCCGTTAGAGGTGTCACAGTGGCATATTAGCACAGAGAAGCTACTGAAGGCATCCCAGTTACCAGCACGAGATTAGATGACAGCAGTGGACCTATTGCTAGAAGATAATGCTCATCACTGGTGTAAGGCGGAAGAGAGACGATTAGGCACTGGGATCACTTGGAAGCAGTTCTATGATTTATTTTATGAGAGATTCTTCCCTATTCATGTTCGAGATGGTCTCTATGACCAGTTCCTCCATCTCAAGCAGGGGAATATGACCGTCGATGAGTATGACTCGGAGTTCAATCGCTTGAGTCGATTTGGTGCGAGATTGATTCCGACGGAGTTAGAGAAGGCGAGAAGATTTCACCAGGGGCTTGCACCAGAGCTCAAGTCTTATACGACTACTCAGTCTCGAGTCTTCCATTCAGCTCTCTTGGAAGAAGCTCGTGCTCAGGAGATTCTTCGCAAGGAACAGCAGCAGACATCGAGACGCCATACTCCAGCAGTTACGCCAGCCTGAGCTACTCAGAATGGACCTATCAGGAGGACCACAGGACAGTTCCAGCATAGGCCAACGCCTTATCAGAAGCCTGTTTGCCATTATTGCGGTAAACAAGGACATATCCAGAATGATTGCAGGACTCGCCTTGGATTATGCTTGAGATGTGGATCTAATCAGCATATGCTCAAGGATTGTCCTGAGCAACATGCAATAGTACAAGCTCGGCAAAATCTGAGGCCTACAGCCCCAGCTCTTCCAGCACCTCGGCCTATAGCAGGAGCACCTCGCCCACCATTGCCTTTCCAAGGCACACAGTACAACAAGGCCAGAGCTCAGGGCCCGGGACAGAACTATGGGCAGGCATTCTCACTTGCTGTTGAGGATATAGAGACAAAGGCAGAGGTTATAGCAGGTATGGTTTTAGTTGCATCTTTTTCTGCCATTACATTATTTGATACTGGAGCCACTCATTCATTCATAGCCACTAGTTCTGCCACTAGACACAGTATTTCCATCACACCCTTGGCTAAGAATGTTAGAATCCTCACTGGAGGAGGAGTTGTACCTGTTAGTGGTGTTTGGAGACTTTATCCTATAGTGATAAATGACAGAGAGATGGTGGCACGACTTCTTGTATTTCCTATGCCGATATTTGATGTGGTTCTTGGAATGGACTGGTTGAGCCAGCATTTCGCTCTCATAGACTGCCATAGGAGCAGTATTATCTTTAGACCACCGAATGCGGCAGAGTTTGAGTTCACCAAAGAAGACGGAGATAGTTGTGAGGCACCCACATCGGGGACTCATATGATGATGCATGACACCCCTCAGCACCCTATTATCACCAAGTTCGAGGATGTATTCCCCGAGGAGTTGCCAGGACAACCACCTGACCGAGATATTGAGTTTTCTATTGAGCTTGTTCCCAGAGCTGAGCCTATCTCATCTCGAGTTTATCGGTTAGCGCCCAAGGAGTTGGTAGAGATGAAGACGCAGATTGATGACTTATTGGAGAAGGGATTTATTCGTGCTAGTGCGTCACCATGGGGAGCACCCGTTCTATTTGTGCCTAAGAAAGACGGGACTGTACGCATGTGCATCGACTACAGAGCATTGAATGCAGTGACGGTGAAGAACAAGTATCCCTTGCCGCGTATAGACGATCTATTAGATCAACTGAGTGGAGCAAAAGTATTCTCCAAGATTGACTTACGATCGGGCTATCACTAGTTGAAGGTTCGGAAGGAAGATATTGCCAAGACGGCTTTTAGATCAAGGTATGGACACTACGAGTTCTTGGTCATGCCTTTCGGTTTGACCAATGCTCCCGCAGTTTTCATGAATTTAATGAACAAGATCTTTAACCAATACTTGGACAAATTCGTAGTAGTCTTTATAGACGATATCTTGATTTACTCCAAGAGCCAAGAGGAGCATGAGCAGCATCTACGGATAGTGTTGGGAACATTGAGGAACGAGAGACTTTTTGCGAAGCTTAGCAAGTGTGACTTCTTCCTCAAGGAGGTATCATTTCTCGGCCATGTTGTTACGGGTGATGGTATATCAGTGGATCCAGAGAAGATCACAGCAGTCGAATCATGGCCCGCTCCCACATCAGCTACAGAGGTGACGAGTTTCCTCAGACTTGTGAGTTACTACCGAAGGTTCGTAGAAGATTTCTCTCGAATAGCGGGGCCTATGATCGGACTAACTTGCAAGGATCAGGAGTTTGTATGGACAGACGAGTGTCAAGCCGCTTTTGACGAGTTGAAGAAGCGATTGACCACAGCACCGATCTTGACTCTACCATCGGGCCCGGGAGGATTTGTGATCTACAGTGATGCATCCGGGAAGGGATTAGGATGTGTATTGATGCAGCACGGTCGTGTAGTAGCATATGCATCACGACAGTTGCGGGCGCATGAGAAGAATTATCCGACCCACGATCTAGAGCTCGCAGCGGTTATCTTCGCTTTGAAGCTATGGAGACACTACTTGTACGGCGAGAAGGTTGATATATACACTGATCATAAGAGCCTCAAGTAAGTGTTCACGCAGAAAGAGTTGAATATACGGCAGCGACGTTGGTTGGAGTTGATGAAGGATTATGAGATCGAGCTTCATTACCATCCGGGCAAGGCTAATGTCGTAGCAGACGTATTAAGCCGTAAGCCCATGGCTCACTTTTTGACTACGCAGAAGGAGTTGATTGGAGACTTGGAGCAGCTTTGTATTGAGGTAGTATTGCCGAGAGCAGATGACATATTAGCCAACCTCCAGGTGCAATCATCATTGGTAGAGCGCATCAAGGCAGCATTTCCCAATGATGCTAGATTTCGATGGCTGAGAGAGAGGACTGAAGCAGGAGAGTAGACAGGATTGAGGATCCATCCCGATGGGACATTGCGATGTGGTGATCGTATTTATGTACCCAATGGAGATCTACGCAGGAGCTGATGGCAGAGGCTCACAGTTCGACTTACTCTATTCACCCCGGTGGAACCAAGGTGTACCACGACTTACGACAGTATTATTGGTGGCACGGAATAAAGCGAAAGATAGCTCATTTCGTTGCCAAGTGCTTAGTATGTCAACAAGTGAAGGCGGAGCACCAGAGGACGGCCGGATTATTACAGCCGCTAACCATTCCCGAGTGGAAGTGGGAGCACATTACTATGGATTTCGTCACGGGTTTTCCTCGTAGTCCTAGAGGACGTGACGCAGTATGGGTGATTGTTGATAGACTTACAAAGTCAGCCCATTTCTTACCTTTCAGAGTGGGCCAGTCGACAGAGGTATTGGCAGAGATGTACATGGAGCAGATTGTGAGATTGTATGGTGTGCCTGTTAGTATTGTGTCGGACCGTGACTCTAGATTTACCTCCCACTTTTGGAGGAGCATGCAAGAGAGTTAGGGCACACGATTGAAGTTTAGCACCTCATATCATCCGCAGACAGACGGTCAGTCAGAGCCTACCATTCAGACGCTAGAGGATACGTTGAGAACGTGTATGCTTGATTTTGGCGGTTCGTGGGAGGACCATCTTCATCTTGTGGAGTTTTCCTACAACAATAGCTATCAAGCGAGCATTCAGATGGCTTCGTTTGAAGCATTGTATGGCAGGAAGTGTCGGTCTCCTGTTTGTTGGAGCGACATAGGAGAGCGACAGCTATTGGGTCCCGAGTTGGTCTTGAGCACAGTGGAGACCGTGAAGAAGATTCAGGACCACCTGCGAGCAGCACAGGACCGTCAGAAGCAGTGGGCAGATAACCGTCGTCGACCCTTGGAGTTCAAAGAGGGTGACCATGTGTTCTTGAAGATATCCCCCACTAGAGGCACGATTCGATTCAGAGGACGTGGCAAGTTGAGTCCAAGGTACATCGGCCCTTTCGATGTCTTGGAACGTGTTGGAGAGGTTGCCTATAGATTGGCATTGCCACCGTCGCTAGAGGGAGTGCATGACGTGTTCCATGTATCTCAGTTGAGGAGGTACGTGGCGGACAACAATCATGTGCTTGATCACTCCGAGATCACAGTTGGACCGAGCTTATCGTACAAAGAGCAACCGGTGGGTATCCTCGATCGTCGAGTGAAGGTGTTGCGGAACCAATCTATTCTATTGGTTCGCGTGGCATGGAAGCATCACTCGCCAAGGGAGTCTACTTGGGAGCGCGAGGACGACATCCGAAACCGCTACCCGCATTTGTTCGAAGGCGAAGTTATGTCTTGCATTTAAATACTTGCATTGCATTGATCCTCCGACCTTAGTTTAATTTCGAGGACGAAATTTTCTTTAAGTTGGGAAGGATGTAAAATCCCTAATTTTTTGTTAAATATTTAAGTTAACTATTAATGTGAAATTTGGACTAAGACAATTTGTGAACTAATGATAAGAATGAGAATAATAATAATTAATAATAATAACAATGAATTATATGTATATATAAACATATATATAAATATATATATATATATGAGTATATATATAAAGAGCTATAAATGGGCAAATGTACATATATACATGTATGTGTGAAAGATATACATGAGTGTATATATAAATTTATATAAATATTTATTATTGCAAAAGAATATAAAATAGAAAGGAAATTTCAAGTAAAAAAAATAGTTTTTAAAAATGAAAAAAAAGAATTAATTAGAAAAATAAATTAAAATAGAATAGGTAATGAAAAAAAATAATAAGAAAAAAAAAGAAGAAGAAGAAGGGCACTGCAGCTTTGCTACAGTACCCGAATTTGGCCGAGCGCACAGCGCCTAGCGCGAATTGAATTCGCGTGAATTCAAAAACAGGAAAACGACCAATTCTCCATCGAATGGACCCGAATCTTTTCCAGTACGATCCTAATTAGGTTCTCCACTGGATTAGCCTGAATCGAAGTCTAAATCTCAGTCCAATCCTACCTAATTTCGGATTTAAATCCCGTATATTAACGAAACCGGACCCTAGATTCCTCTCAAAATTCTCCCATCTACTCGCGCCTCGACCCCAGTTCTCAACTCCAGAGCATCATCCACGTATAGGCGACCACCCCCAGTCACCTGCACGGCGGCGCCACCCGTCGCACCGTCGCAAGCCACCCCATCCCGACCAGAACAGAGACTGCTCTGTTCTCGAACTCGCAGCCAGGTATGCCTGTACATAGTTGATTTTCTTCATCGACGCTCGATCTTTTTCGATTCCGTAAGCCGTTCTAGAAACCCTATATAACCCTTCTCCAATCCCTTCAAAGGGATTCAGCCGTTCCCCATCGAGTCGAGCAAGAAATTGAATTATAAAACCCGAAAAATGGTTCGGAATTTCTGCCTAAAACTGTTTTAAAACGACGACTTGTCGGGTGTTTTCTCCCTGTTCATTAAGCCTCTGTAGAAACCACTTTGAAATAGTCTAAGTCAATATAACCGAGACCGCAATGCGCCTCTCGGATCGTCGTTTCGATTAATGTGTAAAAAGTTACACGATGTTTAACTTTGACGAAAAACTGTTTTCAAAATATTGAAACCGAGAAAATTTTCCCGATACGGCACGTGCCCCGACAAACCGTGCGACATGGTCGCGCACTATATGCATCAAAAGCGCATATGGATGTTGTCGACGTGTGGGAACAGACGGAACCCAATTTCGTTGCCTGTGCGCGACGAAATCAGTGCGTATCCGTCGAAACACCCCCGTATCGGCATTTTGCAAACTTGACCCTAACTTCGTGTACAATCGTCGAATCGAGACGAAACTTGCGCCAACAGGTCCGGATCGAAATTCTTGTCCTGTATGCCAAATTTGGTTCGATTCTGAGAAGGTCAAATCGGGACCCATTTTTGGCGGGCCCGCGACCCACTCAAACGGGCGATTTTGTACACGGCTCCTCGGAATCCAAAACTGGACATACCGTTGAGTTCCTCTCCTCAAACTGAATCCGTAGACATGTAGTTTGACGACTTTAGAGACCATAGACCTTGGCATGCATTTCGGTGCAAAGCGGGTCCAACGACGGACATCATTTTGACCCGAAATTACGATTTTGCCCCTGTTCCAGAATTTGACTTTTGGACAGGCATTTCCTAGGTATATCTTCTTCACCGAGACCATTTTTGATGCTTGTTTCAGCATTTGGAGTCATCTGTGATTTGTGAGTTTTGGTGCTGACGGTTGCTACTCTTGGACTTGCCACTTTGTACCATCAGGCAAGATACCTTGCCACCCTAGTCTGTGATTATTATATTCTTATTTTCAGTTGTTATTTTCAGCATTGTTTTATGATATTTAAACTGTGCGTCCAAGTCACACTTGGGTGCAAGCGACTCTATCAGTCGTTTCTCTTGCTTATTTATTCTCTTGCATTGACTTAGTTTAGTGACCACCCACTGATGTTGAGGTATTGGTATATCTCATGTGGCCTTGACACTTGTTGTATCACGTGATGTGTGTCACATATAGGACAGGTTTCCGTGTAGTCGGCTGGCCACCGATACGTATGGAGCGTGCGACGGATAGGAGTAACTGCCAATAGTATTGCATGTTAGAAGACTTGGCGGTTACTAGAGGTTCATATCAATCATGGAGATGATGATACTAGGCATTGGGTAGGGAGAACAATACCTGACGTATGGGCTTCTTTACACTTCCATGATTACCTGTGCGCTCCTCCGGAGACGCATGCTCCAGGCGCCCTCTGACGTTTTCCAGAGCGTTATGGACGTAGCCCCTTGCACATGGTGCCCTCTGACGCTTCCCGAGCGTTTTGGACGTAGGCCCCTGGTACCCTCTATGGGAACTATGCCGATCCTATTTTCAGCCAGGGCTCATGCGTCGAAGGATTGTTTCTCAACTGCATATTCACAGTAGAATGGTCAGGAAGCCGATTGCATGCATACTTTTTTCTCTTATTATATTATCACAGTTTATATCGCATGGTGTTTTCTTGTATCTTGCTATGTCCCCTGAGGACCTGGTTATCTCTCCATGTTTAGACGATTTTCTATAGGAGTACGGAGCGGCATTGGAGCTATCTTACATGGACGATGAGACAGTCCCTTTGGACTTCTAGTCTATTTGCTTACTGAGGCAGTTGTAGACATTATTTTATATCTCTTTTCTTTCTATTTTGCGGAGGTCGGACTCCGATCTTGTGAGACTATTTTTCATAGCTGTTTGGAGTTAGTATGTTCACCCGGCTATCTTTTGATACTCTTATTTATTTATTTGGACTTCATTATTTCTGTGTTGAGCTGTGATGAGATTAGATATGTTATTCTGGCCTGTGATTATTTATTTACAGCTTATGTACATATATGAGGATTCTATATATTGGTGTTTTCTTCGTATATGTGCAGCTGGCATGTTCACGTACTTGGTCCTATGTATTTTGGGACTGGGGCGTTACACCATACCTTGCCAATCAGCCCCAAGGGTTTTGGTCCGAACCTGATACTGAGATACCCAACTAACTCAGTATCCAGGTCTTGAGTTAATATATCTGGATGTAACAGTTGGAAAATCAGGTTGCTGTACTTGATATTCGTAAGATACAGAGTCGAGATTTGTATTAACCCCTATCAGTTACTTGGGTTTGTCCTGAGTTTACCAGTATCGAGTTTGATACTGAAATCTGATGTTTATATTGGGTATTTGAGTCCCTGTCGATCCTGATACCAAACTATCTAGAATGAGTAAAGCCTAATATTGCACTGGTAGTCCTGATACATGTCGAGTACCACTTGATACTCTAATGTAACTCTTTACTCCTGCCCTTTTCATTTGTATGAAACAAAAGTGCTCCTGAGGACAGATCATTATAAGCTAGGATACTCCCCTGATACGCGTGTTGGTATCCTAAGGTCAGTCTCCCTATCAATGTCCAAGGGATAACTGCAATGAAAGTTTATATTCAGGAACAATAAATCTAATGATCCTACTGGTCCCGAGAAGGAAAATGAGAAAGACATGTCCTAAGTTATACTCCACATGTACAGTTATAATCGGAAAACTGTACTCCCAAAAGATATGGGCTGATACATAAGTATCAGTCGACTGAATAACAGGGAACTAACGGTACACTATTTTTCTTGGGAATTGTCAAGAACACCTAGAGTATTTAATAAAACTTGAGGAATCTGGGAGTCGGGAAATAAATTTACTTGTCGAAGAATTTGATTATACTCCTCTTCTCCGAATCTCGAGGTTGATCTGGACTGGGAGACAAACAGGGAGGCAGCTCAGCTTCTAGGGTTTTGGGAGAGATTTCAGGGTCGGCTACCATCCTCTATATATACTCGCGTTTGATCTCCTGGAGGAAATCAGGAAATCGGATTTGATCTTATCTAAATTTTGATGAGAGAGATCTTTTGAATTCAATTTGAATTCAAAAGCAGGGATTCGGCTGTAAGGAAGATTTGAATTAGGAACCTTTGCACTATAGTCCCTGAAATTCCTTTTATTACTCATTTGGACCTTCTATTAATATTTCAAATAAACCAATAACAAATGTATGTGACTAATAGATAATAAAGTAAAATTAAAAAATATATGAGAGGATAGAATTGGTCAAGGGGTTGACAACTCTACCCCCGTTAAATAAATTTCGTCCTCAAAATTTAAATGAAACCATGGTCTATTAGAAGGGTAGTTTAACAGTTTGCTATAGAATTATTGCGATTCCTCGCAAGTCAAATTTAATGCTAACACTATAATCTACTGAAAATCTCCGCCTTTGTCTCCTTGTGGTGTCGCCGCATCTTTCGTGATCATGGCAAAGGCTTGTCCTCCTTCTGCGGTCGGTGGAGTGTTTAGTGCAGCGTTGTTCCTGTGTTGAGAGTCCAAGGAAAACACTTTAGCTGTTGAAAAGAATTTCAAGCAGGATGCAATTGAAGGATTCAATGAAATCAAGGATTAGAGGCCAATATTGAGTCAAGACATGTGGATGAGATCCTAAGTGTCTATTCCTATTCGCAGGCTCACGACGGCACAGTGACGTAACCAAAGTGATAAACGTTGACCTGCATGGGCTACCAAAAAAACTTGTCACGACCCGTTCCCGCTTTTCGGATACGAAGCTTGTCCAAGCCCAGCCTACGCCGCAGTATCGGCGGTAGTACGCTGTCTATATACAAGTCACGACAATCTAGTATCTCATGGTAACTATATCTCATCCACAGAAATAATCATGTCACATTCAAGATCAATGGAAAGACATGAAATTGAATAATAATAAATATAACTGAATATCAAATGTCACGTCCGGTGGACACAAATCCACTACCAATAGATGGAAGTATAGAGTAATACATGAAATAACTAACTGGATAAAACTGCTAATCTAGACCACCTCAATTACAAGCAACGCGCTCCGATGCTAACTCAAATCCACTCGACTGCTCCTGTCTCAAACTCGGCTAACCTGAAAAGATCATCAGGTCCTCAGAGGACTAGCAAGATACATAAAAACGAGCCTTTCTAATAGTTTATTATGCATGGAGAACAGTACAGAATAAACAAGTAAAACGGTGCAATGAATAAAATACGAATCTATACACTGTCTACACGAAAATAAACTGCTGAACAAGGACTAGAGAACTCATGTCAAGATGTCAACGAATAACCGAAACGAATACTCAAACCCTCGTCCCTAGCGTGGACTCGCAGGTTTGAACTACTAATCCTCGTCCCTAGTGTGGACTCGCAGATTAGCATCACCCTTGCCCCTAGCGTGGGCTTGCAGGCGTAAACCCTATACTGCTAAACCTCGTCCCTAGCGTGGACTCGCAGGTTTGTATCTACTACTAACCCTCGTCCCTAGTGTGGACTCGCAGGCTAGCATCAGCCTCGTCCCTAGCGTGGACTCGCAGGTGTGGACCAAATACTACTAACCCTTTTCCCTATCGTGGACTCGCAGGTTAGCTTCAAGTTCAAGATACGGAGGCACGACTTAATCAAGGCACGATGGATACGTCCAATAAGATACAAGGCTAACTGTGAACACGGTCTATATAACCAAGATACCAATGTATAAACAGGATATGAAAAGATACATGGCAAAATATAAGAAAACTGGATAATAATAAAGAGACAGTGCATGTAAATAAAGCTGTGTAGAAAGGCAAGGTATACTTGCCTGTGGTCCTGAGCTGCGGGTATGGGTCAAGTATCTGTATCGGGGTCCAAGTAACCTGTTGTTTATGAATTACAATGTCAATAGAAAATATAAATCAATACCACTCCTATCTAATTATTTATAAGATTCCTAACATGGTGACCTCTATACTTAGTGCCTCCTTAAGATGGGCTTTTACTAAGTTTGTCCCGTAGCATTAAGGGTTTGATGCTAAACCTTTTTGCTAGTAATATTGGGTTGCATATACTAGGATATGTTAATCTCATTTTATACTCATGCACTACACAGGCTACAGAAATGTATCTGTACTCTTTTCTTAGTAGCTATATGCACTCTATTTGCTTGCATCTATGCCACTGCCATTGCACCTTGATAACACTATACACAAGGTGACTTATTGCTTAATCCTACTAGCCATATCCTATTGTCACTGCCACTTTTCTAGCATGAGGGTATTTTGGTCATTTTCAAAATTCTAGAATTTATTTTGGGATTATTATAATTAATTATAATTATTGTGATTTTAGATAATTTTAGAAAATTGTTTGGTGCTAGTTTAGACTGTGACCCATGTGGACTAGGAGACTGTCCTATTGGCCAACCTAGGTCCAGACACCTTGGTTAGGTTAAGTAACCCTAGTGTGACTTAAGTTAGTCATTTCTAGTCTATGGGAATTGGTTTGGGACAATTAGGAATTAGTTTGACTAGAGAATGGCTTGTGAAGTCACAAGTCAAACCATGACTTAAACTAGATTGGACATAACTAGCTAGCTAAAACCCTAACCCTAGGACCCTTGGCCGGCCACAAGGCAGCCCCCCCTATTTATATCCTCCCAAAAATTTAGGGCTAGCCTCTTTCATTAGGGTTTATCAAGCTTTGGAAAAAGGGGTAAGTCCATCTTTGTAAATTTATATTAAATCCAAATTGAGTCCTTTTTCCCTCTAGTAAATTCCTATAGGTTCTAAATGGTGTTTTCTTGCTATTGGGATTGAGATTTGACAGGGAGCACACAATTTATGGAGTTTTGGTGCTTGAAAGGATCTCTTCCTTGGTATGTTTTTGGAGCTTGGGAAACCAATAGGTATACTTTTATTTCGGATCCTAAAATCCATTAAAAATCATTTCTAAGGTCCCCTAGCCCTCACCCAACTGATAGGGAAGCCAACCCTAGGATTCGAGCTCGTTTCGTGTCCGTATCGGACACGTATCAGAGCCTTGCATCTAGTGCTCGACGAAATGTCCCAGAGGACTGCTCGACTTAGTTTTTCAAATATTTTTGAATAGAAACCTAGATCTAAGTGTCGTCTAGGCATTACCCGTGTCCTATGCTGATTTGTGAGTCGTGTCGTGTCGTGGGGACACGGGAACACGCGTGTGTGGGTTGTGTGCACGCGGCACTGTAGCTCCCCTGCTACTCGGGGGCTACTGCGCACCGTACACGTGTCGTGGACACATGAAACCTTGCCTATAGCAAGGGGCAATGACTGACACGAGGCTTGTCAAATTTCACGAGTCCTAGTGTCGTGTCGGACGCGTTTTAGGCTGTGCACGGGGAAGGAACTGTGTTTGTGCGTGTTCTGTGCATGTGTTCTATGTTAAATCGATTTTAATGACTTTTAAATATTGTTTAATGATTATGTGGATCTTAAAAACCATGTTTACATTCCTGTTACATTAAATGACACATTTGTTTAAGGTTTTGATTTGTGTTTGGGTTGTTCCTTGAATAGAACAATGAAAGAACTCTGATACTCTTGATACTTGTATTCTTTTCAGTTGTTCCTAACTAATAAACCCTGTATTGATGTTACTTCTCTGTAAATCACCCCCCCACATGTCTGTTGATTCAAAATGAAGTATTACATCTAATTTTGGGTTTGGTTTGGGAATGAGGACTTGATTAGCTAAACTATATTGAGATGTTGACATAACCTGGGATATCAGCTCCCTGTTTTGGACTGTCACTGAAATTATTCATTTTCATTGGTTGCCTATGTTGTATTCACTTGATTTAGAAAGGTTGTTCCAGTTTCCTAATTATTGAACTGTAAACTGAGTTCCTTTTTCACTGTTCCTGTTTTCCAGTTTTTTCCAATTACCTGAGATTGTGTTTCCTATCAACTGAATATTCATGATTTGTACACTACTGTTAACTGACAGTGTGTTAAACCTGAGTATTCTCCTATTTCAAAAACAAAACCTGATATAGGATGTTTAGATTGTGTAATGATTTAGTTGTGCTAACTTTAAAACCTGAGATTTGTTACTCCAGTTAATACAAACCTGAGATGGGATGTTCCTGTCATTCAAAATCTGAATTTACATTATATAGGATTGTCCTTTATCTGGTTTTTGTGAAAGAGAGTTTGAACTGATTTGGATTTAATGTGAAACCTGGAAATGGGATTTGTTAAGGCTATTGCCACTGTTAGGCAAATCTGAGAATGGTGAATGGTTGATTCCTATAACTTGTCAATTACATTTCCAGTTTTCACATTGTTAGTTACATTTAATTGATTTCCTTTCCATTTTTTTCCATGTTCATTACTGTTAGTTGCTATGAGTTGGACTGAATTGATTCCAGTTCTCTCACTTTTTGAACTGTCATTCTTCCCCTCATTCACAGATTTATGAAGTTCCCTTCACAGTTAAGTGAATTACAAATTGACTTTGGGTGGTTGAACTGCTGTTCAACATTTCAAGTGAGTCCCAGATTTGTTCCATTCACATTGATGATTGAATCACTTTAAAACTGTTAATGTACCTGGGTTTAGTTGCTAAACTGAAATCTCAAGAATTGTAACTGTTTTGAACTAGTTTTGATCATTGTACAACCTGGGATTGGTTTTGTACTAATTACCACTGTTTAGCTTTGATAATCTTCAAATCTGAATGATTGTTAGCATAGCTAAATTTTTCCTGCATTGCCTTCACTGTAAACTGTTATGAATGATGATTGTTAACTGAATTTGGTGGTTCCTGCAAAACCTGGAATTGAATGTGCACCTGGGAATTAGTCCCTGTTTTCTTTCCTGTTTCTGAACAGTACACACATGTTTCACCACTGCCATGTTCCCTTAACACTCACCTTGTTGTAATCACTGTCATGCTCTCTACCTAGCTACACACACATTGTATTCACACACACACCCTCTGCTATGGTTCACACCCCCTCTCCCTACCTATGTATATGATAGAGGCTTGTGACATGACTAATTCCTATATTGATTGTATATATATATATTAGATATATAAATATGTACTCTATTAGATGTGTGATAGTGTGTATACATGATACATTGAGATATGGTGTATGGTATAAATATGTGAAATGTTGTGTGGGGTTGGGTTATGAATCATAGGCTATGGAATGTCATAGGCTATATACTCTAATATAGATTTTATCATGATACATGTGAGTATAGGTATGGTTAACATGATATTGCCTAGAATAGCCTAGAAACCAAGAGTAGACTTGTTATAACCTAGAATAGTCTTGCTAGACCTAGATTTGACTAAGTTGACCTAGTTTCATGTAGAATGCATTAAATTGCATTGTATTATCATTCTGGACTTGTTGTGACTCGTACTGTTCTATAGGAGACAGACACCACTCCTCGGACGGTACTTTCATCTTGGACTTTCAGATAGCAGGCGAGTACATTCTCTGATCATTTCATATCCTGTATTAGGAGTATATATCCTGCTGTAGATTACTATACATGATGCTCACACATTGGAAACACGGATTAGTACTAAATGGATCTTGTTCTGCGATGTTATCCCCTTAGCGGATACATCGGGTATTCGTGTTCGTGTACTTTATCATGAGCATCGTGTACTTCTTGTGTTCGTACTTTTCGTGTGCAAAATCGTGTGAAATCGTGTACTCATGTGCTCACATGATCTCGTGCGCGACTATACTTCGTGTGCAATAACATATCAAGCTGGATCCTTGTGTATTGATTGGGGCGGGGGAGTAGAATTGGTTATGTAATCAATCCAATAGATTACTCGTGTGCACCTCTTTAGATTACTCGTGTACACATCGTACCGTTTACAAAACCATCTTGTGCTCTGAATCACTAGACACTGCTAGTTCTTTATATACAGTAGATACTTATTTACAGCTTTTCCTGTTTATCATGATGTTCTTTCAGTTCTTGTATTTTACTCTATAGAATGATTACATGTCCTGACCTGCTATGACTTGTTGAGATGTACTGTACTCGCTCCTGTCCTGACTGGACCTGTTGAAATATTACAGAGGACGAGGATGAGGTGCTCTGCCCTACTTACTATGGAGCCACACTAGATGAGTGCCCAGATGTGGATCAGCAGCAGGATCCATTAGCAGTAGACGACTCTCCATTAGTTTAGGATTGTCTTCTATTTTGGATTACTGTACTAGATTTAAGATATTATGAGATGTATATTTTAGACACTTAGAATTCTGGCTTGTATTCTGTGATTCTCTGTTCTGGATTATTTATCTTCATTATCTTTCCATCTTATCTGTTCTACCTTAGCCGTGATTGAGTTTTATTCTGTTATGTCACCCCCGCTCGGGGAGTATAACTGCAATTACCTTCAGTTGCTAGATGTTGTGACCTAGGACAGCGTTCTACCGCCGACAATGCGGCGTAGGCTGGACGTACCCACGTCTCGTGCCCTTACTCTAGGGTACGGGTCGTGACACATTTTTAGTGGTGGCCCATGCAGGTCTAGGCTAGAAATGTTGTGATATTCGAACTAGAGTATCGCTACAGCCTGCAGTAGGAATTAGTAAAAAAAAAAATTCTGAGGGTACTCAATCACACTAGAAAAACTCTGTATCAGATTCTGTATATCTACTTTGCTGCTTATTGTCTTCCTTAGAATTTTAACTGTCCGTCTTTGATTTTTCGACTCATTCTCAGTAATTGTTTCTTGTTTGATCTGTGTCTCCAGGATGGTTGAGACGCGATCGCATCATCCTGGACAGGGAGATGCTGGTGAGGGGTCTAGCACCTCTCGACCTCGTCAGCAGACAGCTCCTCCTGCTACAGGGCCAGTGCAGCCCTCGGGAGTTGGTGCCTCGGCAGCCTTTGGAGGAGCACCTCCACCAGTCGGGAGGCCGAGCATGGTGATACCTGAGATCCTTCCTCCGCAGCAGCCTCCGCCTGCGGGGATGGTTGATGCTGCTCATCTTTTCTCCTTTGTGGAGAGGATTCTGGAGTCCTCTCATCAGCGTAGTCAGAGGCAGAATGCAGATTTCAGGCATGGGATTGATGAGGCGCATCAGCTGGTATACACGACTGTTGAGATGGTGACTGGTCAGCAGGCCTAGCAGCAGCCCCGTCTGAGGGAGAAGGATATTCAGGACTTCCAAAAGATGCATCCTCGGGAGTTCTTGGGCACTGAGGGCATTCACTATGCGGATGATTGGATTGAGCATATCGAGGAGATCTTTCGCCTGGCGGAGATACCAGATCGGCTCCACATTGAGGCAGCGGGCAGCCATATGTAGGATTTGGCTCGTGTTTGGTACCAGACTGATCCCAGAGTAGGAGTGGAGGGCCAGACTTGGGCCCAGTTCAAGGAGCTGTTCAAGGAGCAGTTCTTTCCCGATGTAGCCTTAGGTGGGATCGAGGTGCAGTTTGAGGCTCTGGTTCAGGGGAACCAGACAGTTGCTGAGTATGCCGGGGAGTTCTGTCGACTGGCCCGATTTATTGATGATCTGACAGAGAAGACCAAGGCGAGGAAGTTTCGTCGAGGGTTGATTAGGGAGATTCGGTCGCTGACTAAGAGCGACCGGAATGCTACATTTGCTGAGATTTATTCTGGGGCCATGGCGGCAGAGGACGACCTGGGGCTGAAGCAGAAGAGAGGTCATGATTTTCAGTCGGGCAGCAGCAGTCAGGGGCAGGCCAAGAGGCCTCACTTCCAGCAGCTGTTTCAGCATCAGAGGTCAGTGCAGCAGTTTCAGCAGCAGGGCCGTACACCTGTCCAGCAGGTGCAGCACCAGCATCAGAGGGGGCAGCAGGCCCCCAGGCAGCAGACTGTTAGTTGTGCCTTTTGCAAGAAGCCGGGACACAAGTGGGAGGAGTGCAGGAAGAGGCTCGGGAGATGTTTGATGTGTGGGTCACCGGACCATCAGATGCGAGAGTGTCCAGTTGGGTCGATGCATCCGGCACCAGGAGGAGGAGGAGCTGGGGCAGCCAAGGCTCCAGCAGGACAGCTGCGGGGGCCAGTCCTGCAGACCCAGCAGCAGAGGTTTCAGCAGCATCAGCAGCAGGCCCGAGGTGGGCATCAGGGGCGAGCTTTCACCGTGGGAGGCGAGGATGCTGAGGTCGTCGGAGAGCTGATAGCAGGTTCGGTTCTTCTCGACTCCATTCCAGTATTTGTATTGTTTGATTTCGGGGCTTCCCACAGCTTTGTGTCTGTATCTTATGCTATTAGACACGGTCTGGATTCTGAATCATTGTCTAGGACATGCAAGATCACGACCGGGGGTGGGGTCATCCTTGTGAGTAATGTTTGCAGAGGGCGGAGTGTTAGATTGGGAGGCCGTGAGTTGGGAGTGAGTCTACTAGTCATGCCATTGTCGAACTACGACATTGTACTAGGTATGGACTGGCTGGGTAGACACCACGCCCGTATTGATTGCCGCGGGGGTAGAGTTGTGTTTGGGGCCCCAGGAGAGCCAGAGTTTGAGTATTCTCGGCAGCAGACAGAGCAGGATAGTAGCGTCTTCTGTGGATCTTCAGTTGAGGAGCAGGTGCCTCCGCATCCCTTGATCGCGGAGTTTATGGATGTGTTTCCAGAGGAGTTGCCGGGTCTTCCACCGGACAGAGATGTGGAGTTCTCGATAGACTTGGTTCCCGGCGCGGAACCGATATCTCAGCATATCTATCGAGTGAACAACAGCGAGTTAGTGGAGCTGAAGAAGCAGGTGGATGAGCTGCAGGACAAGGGCTTCATCCGATCTAGTTCCCCACCTTGGGGTGCACCGGTACTCTTCGTACCGAAGAAGGATGGGTCGGTACGGATGTGTATCGACTACAGGGCACTGAACAACCTGACGATCAAGAACAGATACCCACTGCCGCGGATCGATGATTTGTTTGATCAGTTGAGCGGAGCTCGGGTGTTCTCCAAGATTGATTTGAGGTCAGGTTATCACCAGGTGAAAGTGAAGAGGGAGGATATTCCCAAGACCGCTTTCAGGACACGGTACGGGCAGTTCGAGTTTCTGGTTATGCCGTTTGGGCTAACCAATGCTCCAGCAGTGTTCATGAACCTAATGAACAAGGTGTTCCACCAGTACATGGACAAGTTCGTGGTGGTATTCATTGATGATATCTTGGTGTATTCTAAGACGGAGGAGGAGCACGAGGAGCACCTGCGGATAGTGCTGGAGACTCTCAGCAGGAGCAGCTTTATGGGAAACTCTCCAAGTGTGAGTTTTTCTTGGACAGGGTGGACTTCTTGGGGCATGTGGTGACTGGAGATGGTATCTCAGTTGACCCCAAGAAGATTGTGGCAGTTGAGGCTTGGGCAGCGCCGACTTCAGTGGCAGAGATCATGAGTTTCCTGGGACTGGCAGGATACTATAGAAGATTTGTGCAGGATTACTCCCGGGTTGCAGAGCCGTTGACACGGTTGACCCGGAAGGATACTGAGTTTGTTTGATCAGAGGAGTGTCAGGCAGCTTTTGATGAGTTGAAGAAGCGGCTTACGACAGCTCCGATTCTGACGTTGCCTTCAGGATCAGGTGGTTTCACTATCTATAGTGATGCTTCAGGGAAGGGGCTGGGTTGTGTCTTGTAGCAGCATGGGAAGGTGATTGCCTATGCTTCCAGGCAATTATGTCCTCATAAGAAGAACTACCCTACCCATGACTTGGAGCTGGCGGCGGTGATTTTTGCTCTGAAGTTATGGAAGCATTATCTGTATGGCGAGCGGGTGGAGATCTTCACAGACCATAAGAGCTTGAAGTATGTGTTCACTCAGAAGGAGTTGAACATGAGACAGCGCAGGTGGCTTGAGCTGATGATGGACTTTGATATTACACTCCAGTATCACCCGGGGAAGGCCAACGTGGATGCCGATGCCTTGAGTAGGTATCCGACAGCCATGTGTTTGACCATAGATCGGCACTTGGTGGCAGACTTAGAGAGTCTCGGGATTGAGGTGATCGTGCCCGGAGTGCAGATGCAGTTATGGGGCCTGCATATACAGTCAGATTTTATGGACAGGATCAAGGCAGCACAGTTTGATGATGTGGCTCTGCGGAGTATCCGAGAGCAGATCAGCATGGGAGTGCAGGATATTGAGTTCTCACTTGCAGAGGATGGTGCCCTGAGGCACGGTGCCAGGTTGTGTATGCCTAGTGGGGAGCTCAAAGAGCAGATTTTGTAGGAGGCACACAGGTCGTAGTACTCTGTACATCCTGGTGCCAACAAGATGTATAGGGATCTGCGAGAGCATGTCTGGTGGTACGGAATGAAGAGGGAGGTGTCCCACTTCGTAGCTAGGTGCTTGATCTGTCAGCAGGTCAAGGTTGAGAGGCAGAGGCCCGGAGGTTTGTTGCAGCCGCTGTCCATTCCAGAGTGGAAGTGGAAGCATATTACCATGGACTTTGTATCAGGATTGCCCCGTACACTAGGAGGGAAAGACGTGATTTGGGTCATCGTTGACAGGTTGACCAAATTGGCCCACTTCTTGCCATTCAAGGTGGGTACGTCTACGGAGAGGCTGGCGGATTTATATATGAGGCAGATAGTCAGGATTCACGGAGTTCCCGTCAGCATAGTCTCAGATCGGGATAACCGCTTTACTTCCCATTTCTGGAGGAGTCTGCAGACTAGCTTGGGCACGCAGCTCAAGTTTAGTACGGCATACCACCCCCAGACGGACGGACAGTCAGAGAGGACTATTCAGACCCTTGAGGATATGCTACGGACGTGCGTCCTGGATTTTGGAGGTTCTTGGGAGGATCACCTGTATTTGGTAGAGTTTGCTTACAATAACAGTTTTCAGACCAGCATTGAGATGTCACCGTTTGAGGCTCTGTACGGGCGTAGGTGTCGTACACCCTTATCTTGGGATGATGTTGGAGAGCGAGCTTTACTGGGACCAGAGATGGTTGTTGACGCAGCCGAGAAGCTGAAGCTCATCAGGGACAGACTTCGTGTGGCGCAGGACAGACATCGGCATTGGGCCGATAGCCACCGGAGGCCGCTGGAGTTTAAGGTACAGATATAGAGTTGGATTAGAATTAGGTTGTATTTAGTTTTGTTTGATTGATCATGTTTGATTTTTAGTAACTTGAGACCTTGCTTGTGATTAGGTTGGAGACATGGTTTTCCTGCGGATATCTCCGGCGCGTGGTACGATACGTTTCGGTGGAGGTGGGAAGCTTACCCCGCGCTTCATCGGCCCTTTCGTCATCAGCGGGAGAGTCGGTGATGTGGCATACAGGCTAGACTTGCCACCTGCACTAGTGGGCGTCCACAACGTATTTCACGTATCACAGCTGAGACGGTACGTGGCTGACCCCAGCCATGTGCTTGATGTCACTACCACTTTTCTAGCTTGGGGGTATTTTGGTCATTTTTAAAAATTTGTGAAATATTTAGAATTATTATTAATTATTTTGATTTATTATAATTAATATGATTTTTGGTGATTTTTAGTGATTTTTAGTAGAATTGATTTTGGGCTTTTAGTGGACTTTGACTAGTGTTGACTAGAAGACTAACCTAGCGACTAACCTAGATTATGGCCACTTGATTAGGTTAAGTAAACTTGTTTTGACCTAATTTAGTGAGGTTTAAGTCATTAGAACTTGTTCGGAGAGATTTGGAGTTGATTAGGCCAAATTGGCTTATGACTTCATAAGTCATGATTAATGACTTAAGACATTAAAGCCCATAGGCCCACCTAGTAGCTAACCCTAATTCTAATCAGCCCATGGCTGGACAAAGGACCATCCCTATCCTATTTAACCCCCTTCCAAAGTTAGGGCTAGCCTCCATTAGGAAAGTTCATCAAGTTTTAGAAAAGGTATTTCTCCATCTTCAATAAATCCTAGAAAATTCATTTTTATTCCTTTTCAACCCAAATAAATTGCATTGGGTTCTAAATTCTTCCTACTTTCTGTTGTCTAAGGGTATTCTCAGATTTGGGAAGATTTGGAGGAGTTTCACCATTGGGAAGAACCCCTCTCTTTGAGTTTTTTGGAGATTGTGATACATAGAGGTAACTCTCAAATCTCACCATAGAATTCTGATTAAATTGCATGTATAGGGAGCCCTAGACCTAACCTAACTATAGTAATAGGAATCCCTAGGATTTTGTGTCATTTCATGTCCAAACAGGACACGTATCAGTGTCCCCTTTCAAGTGTTTGTGTTAATGTCTCAATGATACTTTCTGTGTTATTTTCAAATTATAAATGAATGGAAAATCGTGTTTTGTAGTCGCTTATCCATTTCTGATGCTCTGTGGTGATTTCGTGTCTGTGTCGTGTCTGTAGGACACTCGTGCACACGCCCTCGTGCACACGCGCGCGCGGGCTACAGTAATGCCCTGCTCATCGAGCACTCTACAGGACACGACACGAATCTTTGTGACACGAAATTTTGTGGGTGGCTAGGGGCATTGTCTGCCACCCTACATACAAAATTTCACGACCCCTCGTGGTCGGGTTGGTGAGATATCGACCACGCATGGGGACAACACTGTCATAGTGCACAGTCTTTTAACGCCACTGACACGCGAGTGTTGTGTCGCGTACATGCGACTTGGACACGTTTCAGGGTGTCCATTGGATAGCCCTAGTATAGGTGGTCATGTGGACCAAATTTTGTGGGTCGTGTCGCTGTGTGTCGCGCACACGATCGACACGAACCCGTGCACGACGATTGGTTTCTCTGAGTGCACAGTTCACTGTTTTTGTGTATTAAATTAACTGGACACGTTTGTGTCCACTTCTGTGGACACAAACACCTCATAACATGTATACATTATGTTTTAATATTACCAACCATTAAATTCTCTTTTTAAATTAAAATTCTAGATCAATTCCTTATTTCCCATTTTATTTCTGAACCATGGTATCAGTCCATATTTTATGATCCTGTCCAGTTTTCAAAAGTGGATTTTGTCATCAAATTGACCTAGTTTAAACTGTTAAATTCATGGTTTTTAATCTCTAATATGTGTACCTATATGAGTTCTAAGTGTATGAGTAAATTTGGGTTGTTTTGGGGTGGTTTTGATTCAAAATCTGAGTTTTTCTAAGAAGGTTGTAAACTGAAATTTCTTGGCCTGTCATGGGCATGTTTGAGTATCATTCAATTTGTATTAGATGTCTTACAATGTGGTATTAACCTGGGCTATTAGCAAACTATTCCCTTAACTGAAATGGGTTGATTTTTAGGTGTTTTAAGGCAAAAATCTGATTTTTAAAGTGTTGGACTGTTGTGGATTACTTGAATCTGAAATCTGTATTTGAGGGGGGGTTTTTCATTTATATGTTAAATATGAAATAGTATGGGAACTGTTATCTGAGTTTGGTGTATAGCTTAACTGTCCTCTTTAGTTCCTTAACTGTTTTGGTGATCCCAGTGTTGTGTTGAACTGGACTTTTAATGGGACTGTTTTGTGATGTTATTAAACTATTTGGTATTGTTGGACTGACTTGGGGTTTGAATCCAAGTCTCTTCACTATTTTTAGTTAGCCTATCACTCACTGAGATGCCTGCTTAACATGTCACACTTCTTCACACTGTTTTGCCCACACCCTTCCACAGGTTGCACCTTAGCAACACTTGACACCATGTTCATCCAATGTCCCACTTCACACACACACACACATGTGTATCACTAACACCACACTCCATGAACACTCACACACTCCTAGTCACTAACACACACCCTTATTCCCTAACACATACACATGCCTCACATGTATCACAACACTCTCTATCACACAAGCTCACATCACTCTTACTAGTACACACACATACACTTGAGTTCATGTACTTGTGCCCCCTCTCTATATACAAAGGTGTATATGTATATGAATTACCATATAGGTTGTTTTGTATACACATAGCCTATAGGAAATCCTAAGTTTTGTTATATTGCACATTAATATGTGATTTTCCTATTAGCCTATCTAACTAGTTTAATGTGTGATTTCCTATATTAGAGTATATAGTCATATTGTACTTGTGTATTATTTTAGATATGGAATTGAATGTGGTATTGCCCATTGGCCCATGGCCTAGTCTATTAGCCTATGGCTATAGTGGTGTTTGCTTAGCTAGTGAGTCTAGTTTATACTTGTTTAGTCTTATTAACCTGGAATGGACTAGTTAGCCTAGTGTAGCCTAGTTTGACTTAGGTTTGACTTGGTTGACCTAGTTTGACTTCTAGGGTTGACCAGAGTTGACCAAGAGTTGACTTTGGTCTAAATTGACCTAGATTCATGTAGAACGCATTGTACTGCATGTTATTACTATTCTGGACTCGTTGTGACTTGTGCTGTTCTAATAGGAGCCAGACACCACTCCTCGGACAGTACATTTCTCTTGGACACTCAGATAGCAGGCGAGTACATTCTCTGATCTTTTCATACCTGTCTGGATTATATACTTGCTCTAGATTTCATTACATGATACTGACACGTATTTTCACGGATTAGTACTATATGGATCCCTTTCAGAGATGTTATCCCTTTACGGGTGCATCGGGTATTTCATGTTCATGTACTTTATCATGTGCATCACGTACTCCTTGTACTCGTACTAGTTCATGTCTTTACATGTTCTCATGTGCTTCATGTGCCTCATGTAATACTCATTACATAAGTTCATGTACTCTTAGCTGTATTCATGTGCCTCTAACGTAACTCGAATGGATCATTGTGTACTGATTGGGGTGGGGTGAGTAGAAATGGTTATGTGGACACAATTCCAGTAGCTGTATTCATGTGCCTCTTAGTTGTATTCATGTGCTCCTAAGCCGTTTACATAACCATGTTATACTCTAAATCACGTAGTCACTTCTAGACTTTACTATCATGTATTTATTTTCAGCTACATATATTTCCTGTTTTACTTATACTTCTTCTCAGCACTTCCTGTACTTTACTCTATTGCTTGTTCAATACTCCTAACTTGCTGTGAATTGTTTGAGAGATATGTGCTCGTTTCCGTCCTGATTGGACATGTTGACAATTTTACAAAGGACGAGGAGGAGGCCTGCCTAGACACTTACTATGGGACAGCTTTAGAGGACCCTTGCGATCCGGACTTCTAGTCGGATCCCTTAGCAGTAGAGACTGTTGCACCATAGTTAGTTATCTTATTTTCATAGTACTGATCAGTTGAGTTGTATACATTTGGGATCTGTATTATGTCTGGATATTGTGGAGTTGTATTAGACACTTAGCTGTCTCTTATTTGTATTATGTGGTTTGGATCTTGCATCTGATTATTTATCTATCTATCTTCCTTTCATCGTTCTACCTTAGTTGTGATTGATGTATATTATGTTATGTCACCCCCATTCGGGGAGTATAGCTGTTTATTACCTGTATCTGTTAGATGTTATGACCTAGGACAGCGTTCTACCGCCGACACTGCGGCGTAGCCTGGACGTATCCACGTCTCGTGCCCTTACTCTAGGGTGCGGGTCGTGACACTTGATCACTCGGAGATAGAGGTGGGACCTACTCTCAGTTATCCAGAGCAGCCTGTAGAGATTCTGGATCGCTGGGAGAAGGTGTTGAGGAACCAGGTGATACCTTTGGTACGCGTCGCATAGAGGCATCATTCTCCAGGAGAGTCTACCTGGGAGCGGAAGGATGAGATGCGCGAGCCGTACCCCTATCTTTTTGGACCTTGTGGTATACTTTCTATCCTTCCTTGCAGTTAGTTTCGCCTTTTAATTTCGAGGACGAAATTATTTAAGGGGAGTAGATTTGTCACTGCCACTTTTCTAGCATGAGGGTATTTTGGTCATTTTCAAAATTCTAGAATTTATTTTGGGATTATTATAATTAATTATAATTATTGTGATTTTAGATAATTTTTAGAAAATTGTTTGGTGCTAGTTTAGACTGTGACCCATGTGGACTAGGAGACTGTCCTATTGGCCAACCTACGTCCAGACACCTTGGTTAGGTTAAGTAACCCTAGTGTGACTTAAGTTAGTCATTTCTAGTCTATGGGAATTGGTTTGGGACAATTAGGAATTAGTTTGACTAGAGAATGGCTTGTGAAGTCACAAGTCAAACCATGACTTAAACTAGATTGGACCTAACTAGCTAGCTAAAACCCTAACCCTAGGACCCTTGGCCGGCCATAAGGCAGCCCCCCCTATTTATATCATCCCAAAAATTTAGGGCTAGCCTCTTTCATTAGGGTTTATCAAGCTTTGGAAAAAGGGGTAAGTCCATCTTTGTAAATTCATATTAAATCCAAATTGAATCCTTTTTTCCTCTAGTAAATTCCTATTGGTTCTAAATGGTGTTTCCTTGCTGTTGGGATTGAGATTTGACAGGGAGCACACAATTTGTGGAGTTTTGGTGCTTGAAAGGATCTCTTCCTTGGTGTATTTTTGGAGCTTGGGAAACCAATAGGTATACTCCTCATTTCTGATCCTAAAATCCATTAAAAATCATTTCTAAGGTCCCTAGCCCTCACCCAGCCAACCCTAGGATTCGAGCTCGTTTCGTGTCCGTATCGGACACGTATCAGAGCCTTGCATCTAGTGCTCGACGAAATATCCCAGAGGACTGCTCGACTTAGTTTTTCAAATGTTTTTTAATAGAAACCTAGATCTAAGTGTCGTCTAGGCATTACCCGTGTCCTATGCTGATTTGTGAGTCGTGTCGTGTCGTGGGGACACGGGAACATGCGTGTGTGGGCTGTGTGCGCGCGACACTGTAGCTCCCCTGCTACTCGGGGGCTACTGCGCGCCGTACACGTGTCGTGGACACACGAAACCTTGCCTATAGCAAGGGGCAATGACTGACACGAGGCTCGTCAAATTTCACGAGTCCTCGTGTCGTGTCGGACGCGTTTTGGGCTGTGCACGGGAAAGGAACTGGGTGCGTGCGTGTTCTGTGCATGTGTTCTATGTTAAATCGATTTTAATGACTTTTAAATATTGTTTAATGATTATGTGGATCTTAAAAACCATGTTTACATTCCTGTTACATTAAATGACACATTTGTTTAAGGTTTTGATTTGTGTGTGGGTTGTTCCTTGAATAGAACAATGAAATAACTCTGATACTCTTGATACTTGTATTCTTTTCAGTTGTTCCTAAATAATAAACCCTGTATTGATGCTACTTCTCTGTAAATCACCCCCCCACATGTCTGTTGATTCAAAATGAAGTATTACATCTGATTTTGGGTTTGGTTTGGGAATGAGGACTTGATTAGCTAAACTAAATTGAGATGTTGACATAACCTGGGATATCAGCTCCCTGTTTTGGACTTTCACTGAAATTATTCATTTTCATTGGTTGCCTATGTTGTATTCACTTGATTTAGAAAGGTTGTTCCAGTTTCCTAATTGTTGAACTGTAAACTGATTTCCTTTTTCACTGTTCCTGTTTTCCAGTTTTTTCCAATTACCTGAGATTGTGTTTCCTATCAACTGAATATTCATGATTTGTACACTACTGTTAACTGACAGTGTGTTAAACCTGAGTATTCTTCTATTTCAAAAACAAAACCTGATATAGGATGTTTAGATTGTGTAATGATTTAGTTGTGTTAACTGTAAAACCAGAGATTTGTTACTCCAGTTAATACAAACCTGAGATGGGATGTTCCTTTCATTCAAAATCTGAATTTACATTATATAGGACTGTCCTTTATCTGGTTTTTGTGAAAGAGAGTTTGAACTAATTAGGATTTAATGTGAAACCTGGAAATAGGATTTGTTAAGGCTATTGCCACTGTTAGGCAAATCTGAGAATGGTGAATGGTTGATTCCTATAACTTGTCAATTACATTTCCAGTTTTCACATTGTTAGTTACATTTAATTGATTTCCTTTCCATTTTTTTCCATGTTCATTACTGTTAGTTGCTATGAGTTGGACTGAATTGATTCCAGTTCTCTCACTTTTTGAACTGTCATTCTTCCCCTCATTCACAGATTTATTAAGTTCCCTTCATTGTTAAGTGAATTACAAATTGACTTTGGGTGGTTGAACTGCTGTTCAACATTTCAAGTGAGTCCCAGATTTGTTCCATTCACATTGATGATTGAATCACCTTAAAACTGTTAATATACCTGGGTTTAGTTGCTAAACTGAAATCTCATGAATTGTAACTGTTTTGAACTAGTTTTGATCATTGTACAACCTGGGATTGGTTTTGTACTAATTACCACTGTTTAGCTTTGATAATCTTCAAATCTGAATGATTGTTAGCATAGCTAAATTTTTCCTGCATTGCCTTCACTGTAAACTGTTATGAATGATGATTGTTAACTGAATTTGGTGGTTCCTGCAAAACATAGAATTGAATGTGCACCTGGGAATTAGTCCCTATTTTCTTCCCTGTTTCTGAACAGTACACACATGTTTCACCACTGCCATGTTCCCTTAACACTCACCTTGTTGTAATCACTGTCATGCTCTCTACCTAGCTACACACACATTATATTCACACACACACCTTCTGCTATGGTTCACACCCCCTCTCCCTACCTATGTATATGATAGAGGCTTGTGACATGACTAATTCCTATATTGATTGTATATATATATATTAGATATATAAATATGTACTCTATTAGATGTGTGATAGTGTGTATACATGATACATTGAGATATGGTGTATGGTATAAATATGTGAAATGTTGTGTGGGGTTGGGTTATGAATCATAGGCTATAGAATGTCATAGGCTATATACTCTAATATAGATTTTATCATGATACATGTGAGTATAGGTATAGTTAACATGATATTGCCTAGAATAGCCTAGAAACCTAGAGTAGACTTGTTATAACCTAGAATAATCTTGCTAGACCAAGATTTGACTAAGTTGACCTAGTTTCATGTAGAATGCATTAAATTGCATTGTATTATCATTCTGGACTTGTTGTGACTCGTACTGTTCTATAGGAGACAGACACCACTCCTCGGACGGTACTTTCATCTCGGACTTTCAGATAGCAGGCGAGTACATTCTCTGATCATTTCATATCCTGCATTAGGAGTATATTTCCTGCTGTAGATTACTATACATGATGCTGACACATTAGAAACACGGATTAGTACTATATGGATCTTGTTCTGCGATGTTATCCCCTTAGCGGATACATCGGGTATTCGTGTTCGTGTACTTTATCATGAGCATCGTGTACTCCTTGTGTTCGTGCTTTTCGTGTGCAAAATCGTGTAATCATTAGCTCACATGATCTCGTGTGCGACTATACTTCGTGTGCAATAACATATCAAGCTGGATCCTTGTGTATTGATTGGGGCGGGGGAGTAGAAGTGGTTATGTAATCAATTCAGTAGATTACTCGTGTGCACCTCTTTAGATTACTCGTGTACACATCGTACCGTTTACATAACCATCTTGTGCTCTGAATCACTAGACATTGCTAGTTCTTTATATACAGTAGATACTTATTTACAGCTTTTCCTGTTTATCATGATGTTCTTTCAGTTCTTGTATTTTACTCTATAGCATGATTATATGTCCTGACCTGCTATGACTTGTTGAGATGTACTGTACTCGCTCCTGTCCTGACTGGACCTATTGAAATATTACAGAGGACGAGGATGAGGCGCTCTGCCCTACTTACTATGGAGCCACACTAGATGAGTGCCCAGATGTGGATCAGCAGCAGGATCCATTAGCAGTAGACGACTCTCCATTAGTTTAGGATTGTCTTCTATTTTGGATTACTGTACTAGATTTGAGATATTCTGAGATGTATATTTTAGACACTTAGAATTCTGGCTTGTATTCTGTGATTCTCTGTTCTGGATTATTTATCTTCATTTACTTTCCATCTTACCTGTTCTATCTTAGCTGTGATTGAGTTTTATTCTGTTATGTCACCCCCGCTCGGGGAGTATAACTGCTATTACCTTCAGTTGCTAGATGTTGTGACCTAGGACAGCGTTCTACCGCCGACACTACGGCGTAGGCTGGACGTACCCACGTCTCGTGCCCTTACTCTAGGGTGCGGGTCGTGACACCTACCAAGCAACTGTCCTAGTAGTTCCCTGTAATTCAGCCTCAATCAACACATTAAGACTTCTGACTTATTCATTGAAATCATTTAAGCAAGACTCCAATACAAGGTTCAGTTAGAAATCAGAACCACCTTTGCATTTCTAACACATGTGCCATCCATTAACTTAGCCTACTGGATACTAGCAATGTCTTGTGGCTGCAGACAGGTATAAACCCTCTCCTTAACTTATACGCCACCTGGGAATTCAGGATGTGTCAACTGTCCTATTATCATGGCTACAGTATGAGTAAAACCCTCAACAACCCTGAACATCGAAAGTTCAAATCTGAACTTGATTTCATTAATGCAGAACAGGGGTATTCATATAGACTGGTACAAAACCCATCTACCCTTAAACTGGTATCCTGTCACATTGGGATTGAAGGTGTTATACATTTGTGAGTAGGACAATTATAACCGGGACTAAACCAAACTGGTCTTTAAATGTATGCAAAGTGTAGGCCAGTCAAGTAGCTCTTGTTATGTTTTTGTTTACCTATATTGGTAGCTATACCAGGTATTCCAACTGTACTTCCATGTCTTCGACTGGTCCTTGATAATCTCATGGATCAAACAAGACAAGGTCTGCAGTATAACAAGGACCCACACAATATCTAATATGGCCTGAAGGAAACTTGGTATTTTATCACATACCCGCACAAGTATCCTTCCTACCACTTTGCAGTAATCCTTGGTTCCATGTTCCCTCTTACTTATTAGCCAGTCATGGCTCTATCAGAATAAAGCTGAAAGCCATCGGTGACTTCACAAGGTTCTGAATTGCAGGGACCCGGTTGAGCCCCCTACGAGAATTACCTCATCTAAATCCTAGAATGCAAGTTTAATATCAACATAATCATGGACACTGACATTTTAGTAAAAATGGAAGATCATCATTCCTCCTCCCAAGGACAATTGAATTACAGAATCTCATTAGCTATGTGGAACTAATATGGATAAGGATACGAAACGTATACAGGATACAATCAATTTTTAGATCAGTACAATATATGTTGCGCAAACACAGACATGGATACGGGTAATACCAGTACACATAAATTTTCATGTATTCATTAGCTCATCAGCGACTACCAATTAATTGGCCTGCACAACACTTCAGATAAGATGAAAGAACGCCAGATCCTAAAACTAGTCTACTTAGCACAGCAAGCAGGAACAACAAGAAGCCTGTTGACCTCGTCCCTAAAGCATATCAGCATGGGCAGCAATAGCAGTAGCTGCTTCTGCAATACAGCAGGTCCGTTTGGGCTGATTTACCAGTTGGGTTGATATAATGGATATTGAACAATTTGGGCGTGTTTATAGGTTTCATTTACCTATATGAATTTGTGGCTGATTTCAGAGTACGAAACAGACTCGGTTTGCTTATATACCAAAACAATATCTCAAAAGTAAGAGCAGTGATTGCACTATACACTCCGAGTGTTACATAGATCCCCTTGTAGCCTTGCCTATATACACGAAGGATTCCTGGATGTTCTATAGTATGATATTAAGGAACCTATGAATTGGTTCCTCTGAGTTCTCGTGTCGATAGCTTGGAACCCAGGTTTACATCAGGATTATTGTTCAACACATTCGAACCCAATTGCCTACCCTGGCTGTCAGGTACTCTGGTACCTGACTGAATGGTCCTAATATCCTGCTTCTAAGGCGAATCCGTGGTTAGTCCATGTTGGTGACTATCTCGAGTATCCCTTTGCATTTTAGGATCACCTACTCTATATGTGATTCTAAGTCAACCTGGATGACGTTGCTCACAGTAATGTACTACAGATTAGTCCTATTTTCCGTAAATCCTATTGGCAACCTATCATTAACCATACCTTGCCAATCAGCCCTAAGGGTTTTGGTCTGAACCTGATACTGAGATACCCAACTAACTAGGTATCCAAGTCTTGAGTTAATATATCTGGATGTAACAGTTGGAAAATTAGGTTGTTGTGCTTGATATTCGTAAGATACAGAGTCGAAATTTGTATTAACCCCTTTCGGTTACTTGGGTTTGTCCTGAGTTTACCAGTATCGAGTTTGATACTGACATCTGATGTTTATATTGGGTATTTGAGTCCCTGTCGATCCTGATACCAAACTATCTGGAATGAGTAAAGCCTGATATTGCACTGGTAGTCCTGATACATGTCGAGTACCACTTGATACTCTAATGTAACTCTTTACTCCTGTCCTTTTCATTTGTATGAAACAAAAGTGCTCCTGAGGACAGATCATTACAAGCTAGGATACTCCCCTGATACACGTGTTGGTATCCTAAGGTCAGTCTCCCTATCAATGTCCAAGGGATAACTGCAATGAAAGTTTATATTCAGGAACAATAAATCTAATGATCCTACTGGTCCCGAGAAGGAAAATGAGAAGACATGTCCTAAGTTATACTCCATATGTACAGTTGTAATCGAAAAACTATACTCCCAAAAGATATGGGCTGATACATAAGTATTAGTCGACTGAATAACAGGGAACTAATGGTACACTATTTCTCTTGGGAATTGTCAAGAACGCCTAGAGTATTTAATAAAACTTGAGGAATCTGGGAGTCGAGAAATAAATTTACCTGTCGAAGAATTTGATTATACTCCTCTTCTCCAACTCTCGAGATTGATCTGGACTAGGAGACGAACAGGGAGGCAGCTCAGCTTCTAGGGTTTTAGGAGAGATTTCAGGGTCGGCTACCGTTCTCTATATATACTCGCGTTTGATCTCCTGGAGGAAATCAGGAAATCGGATTTGATCTCATCTAAATTTTGATGAGAGAGATATTTTGAATTCAATTTGAATTCAAAAGCAGGGATTCGGCTGTAAGGAAGATTTGAATTAGGAACCTTTGCACCATAGTCCCTGAAATTCCTTTTATTACTCCTTTGGACCTTCTATTAATATTTCAAATAAACCAATAACCAATGTATGTGACTAATAGATAATAAAGTAAAATTAAAAAAATATATGAGAGGATAGAATTGGTCAAGGGGTTGACATCAAGAGTCGCTATAAAAGAGACCATCTACAGGATCTGAGGACGGTATTCGACCTGATGCGAGCACACAACCTGCAGATGAAACCCACAAAATCCTTCTTGGGCGTCTCCAGCAAAAAATTCTTGGGTTTTATCATTACTGCCCAGGGAATTCATGTAGATCCAGAGAAGAAGAAGGCAATTATGGAGATGGGTCCCCCGAGAAATCTCCGCGAAATCAGAGGCCTTCAAGAGAGGCTAGCTTACATCAGGAGGTTCATTTCTAACCTCTCCGGGCGATGTCGGCCATTCCCCCATCTCATGAAGAAAGGCGTCTCGTTCGTATGGGATGAAGAATGCCAACGTGCCTTCGACAACATCAAAGAATATCTGTCGAACCCTCCAGTTCTGGTGGCCCTGGTTGCTAGGAAACCATTCCTGCTCTATGTACGAGCAATAGAGCATTCTCTCGATGCTCTGCTAGCACAAAACAACGATACAGGCCATGAACAAGCTATATATTACCTCAGCCGAATGATGATTGGGCCAGAACACCGATACACCGCCGTGGAGAAGGAATGCCTTGTCCTGGTGTTTGCCATTCAAAAGATGCGGTACTATGTCACAGGACAAACCATACACGTGATCTAACGATTCAACCCTCTCAGAGTCCTCATGACTAAACCAGGGGCACTCAGCTCCCGCCTCGCCACATGGGCAATATTGTTGTCTCATAATCATATGATCTTCGTCCCATAAAAGGCTGTTAAAGGTCAAGCTATGGCGGACTTTTTAGCAGCCCACCCAGGCTCGGAGTCGTCCAGAATATATGAAGGAATCCCAGATGAGGTCGTCGACTCGCATGCAACCTCTCATAATGATATGGCGAATGTTCTTCGACGGTGCTTCGAGAACTGGACCCAAGGGCAACATCGTCGTTGGAGTCGGGATGGTGTTGATTTCTTGTTTCAGGTTGGTGATCAATCGTGCTTACTCCCTCACGAAACCCTGCTCTAACAATGTGGCCAAGTACAACGCTTTGGTCATGGGCCTCCAACTTGCAAGAGAGCTGGGGGTAGAATATCTGGAAGTATACGACGATTTGCAGTTAATCGTCAATCAGATCCGGGGTTCATACGAAGTCCGCCATGAAGACATGATCCCCTATCACCAAATAGCGATCAACATTATTTCGTCATTTGAGGGATTCTTTATCGAACACGTTTCCAGACTCCAAAATATCAAAGCCGATGCCCTAGGAGGCCTTGTCGCTTCCCTAGCAGTGTCGAACCATACTCATCATTTGGTTGACGTGATAGGCCACGAACTGGTCTGTCCCAAGAACAATATTCAATTCTTGGCGAGTGATTCTGCCCAGACGATCGATAAAGTGCCAGACTGGAGACAACCATTCATTGACTTTGCCGTCTATGATATCCTGCCCGAGAACCCAAAGGAGGCCACCTCCATCAGAAGGCGTTCTCTCAGATTCTTCTACGATACAGAGACGAAAATGCTGTATCGCCGATCCTACTATGGTTTATTACTTCGATGTCTGTCAAACGCAGAAGCCGAAGAACCCATACGCGAAGCTCATGACGGTGTCTGTGGGGCCCATCAGCCTGGCCCTAAATTGCAAGACCGTCTTCGCCGAATGGGCTACTACTGGCCCATGATGGTAGCAGATGCGATAGACTGTGCAAGAAAGTGCAAATCCTGCCAAGTCTACGCGAACTTCAACCACCAGCCATCCGAGTTTCTACATCCGACACTGGCGTCCTGGCTATTTGAAGCATGGGGAATGGATATTATCGGTCCGATTGCTCCACCTTCTTCTCGAGGACATCGCTTTATACTCGCAATCACGGATTACTTCTCCAAATGGGCAAAAGTTGTCCCGTTCGCAGAAGTAAAGACTTCAAACGTGATCAGCTTCCTCAAGCATTACGTCATCTATCGGTTTGGACTGCCCTGAAGGATCATCTACGATAATGGTCTGCAGTTCGTAATCCATGCCTTCTATCGGTTCTGCGACAACCACCGCATCCAGAATATTGCTTCAACACCATACAATCCGGAGTGAATGGGTTGGCATAAGCATTCAATAAAACAATTATCAAACTTCTTAAGAAGTTCGTGTCTTCCAATAAACGCGACTGGAACGAGAAGCTTGGTGAATGCTTATGGGCGTACCATACTACAGTCTGAACAGCCATCAGGAACACGCCATTCTCCCTGGTGTATGGGAGTGAGGCAGTCCTTCCATTGGAGACTCAAATATCCTCGCTCCGCGTCTTCCTCACTTACCAATTGACGACGGACGATAACTACCGTCGCCGGCTACAAGAGCTGGAGGCCTTAGATGAAATGCGCTTCTTGGCTCAGCAACGAATCGAGCTATAGCAAGCACGCATCTCTGGAGCCTTCAATAAGAAGGTTAAAATCAGGACATTCTAAGTGGGCGATCTTGTTCTGGCAGTTCGGAGGCCGATGGTCATGACTCACAAAACTGCCGGCAAATTCCAGCCAAAGTGGGAAGGCCCAATTATCATTGAGGCTGTATTCTCCAACGGTTCTTACCGCCTCGCAAAACAAAACGAAGACTTGCTCATATTGTCCGTCAATGGCAAGTTCCTGAAGAAATATTATGTCTAAACAATATTCTCCCAATTCCAGACTATTGAGTCATGTACCCGCTGGTACCGCTGAACTCACATTCAAGATTCCAGATTATTGAGTTATGTACCCGCCGGTACCGCTGAAATCATATTCACAAATTTCTAGATTATTGAGTCATGTACCCGCTGGTACCGCTGAACTCACATTCATAAAATTTTAAATTATCGAGTCATGTACCCGCTGGTACCGCTGAACTCATATTCACAAATTCCAGATTGCTGAGTCATGTACCCTCTGGTACCGCTGAACTCACATCCTTCTTCCACTAATATCCCAGATTGTCATGTTATGTACCTTCCGGTACAACTGAACTCACATTCTCCCTCCATAAAAAACCCCAGATTATTTAGTTATGTACCTTCTAGTACCTCTGAACTTATACTTTGATTCCAAAATCCCTGGATTGTCGAGTTATGTATCCGTTGGTACCCCTGAACTTATATCTCTGGTCACTCTTTTAGGAAGAAAGTCTTGTATAACCATACCTCTGAACTTTCTTCCTGAAAGAGCTCCTTCCTCATGATCCACTACCCGCACTCCAAGTGCACAAAAAGGGTAACAGATCCACAAATTTCCAAAACGACTATGTCGATGTTATCTCTGAGTCATTTCAATTCCGCCAAAAACAAATCATCCCTCTACATAGAACTTCCATGTCCTTATTACCTCTGAGTCGTTCTATGTACCCCCTTCATTGAGCCCACTCCTGCCATGTCCTCATTACCTCTGAGTGGGAAGGCTCCGTCGAAGAAACCCTCATGCTTGTCATGTCCTCATTACCTTGAGTAAGTATGTTGATCCCCTTTCGACTTATTATTCGTACCCATAATCGGAGTACGCTAAGGATAATAGGTCCACAAATATCCTCCGTTGAGTCCACTCCTACCATGTCCTCATTACCTCTGAGTAGGAAGATTTTGCGGTAAAAAAATCCCTCATACTTGCCGTATCCTCATTACCTCTGAGTAAGTATGTTGGTTCCCTTTCATCCTATTATCCGTATCCTAAGCTAGGGTACACCAAGGATAATAGGCCCACAAATGTCCTTTGCTAAGTTTCTTAGTACAGGCCCATCATTTCTCATCATGCCCCAGGAGCCCAGCTCCTCTACGGCATTCTCTCTCCCGCTACCAGGAACGTCCATGACCACTTTACCGTGGAACTGTTCTAGGTATCCCTAATCAAACTTATTATCCGTACCTAAAACCAAGGTATGCCAAGGGTAACAGGTCCTCAAACAAGTCCCCCATGCGGGGCAAACATCACCATAACACCACAAGCACAACAAGCAGTACAGGTAAAGGGTAGAATAAAGCATACTCTTTTATTTGGAAGGCGAAAGTACTACATGTTCTAGGGACAATGTCCCACTTAAAGAAAGGAAAAGAACAGAAACAAAAGAAGAAGAAAAAGGCCGATTATGGTTCGACATTACATAATTCTAGGAGGTGGTTCTTCCCCAAGGCGGTCCTCCGTTCAAGCCGCTGCTTAGCTCGGCGCTCCACTTCCTGGTACAACCGGTCCGTATCATCAAAATACATATGTGCCCGCCAGCCATCCTCCATCTTCTTCAGGGCGAGCTCCAGATTGGCAGAAGCTCGACTAAGTCTGTCAGCCTCCTGGATAACAAGCCCTTTCTCGGTACGGGCCGCGTCAAGCTCAGACTCCAGAAAGGCCAGCTTTCTCTGGAGCTCGAGGATCTGCTCCTTGGTGTCGATTACCCCGCGAGAGGTGGTCGCCTCCCGAGCTGTGCAATCTTTATTTCTACAGCTCAATTGATCATATAACTGAGACAGATCACGGCGTCTTTCAGTATAGTCAGTTTGATCGATTCTCGAGCGAGCCACACCTTCTCCACCCGAAATTATGAGGAAAGTACGCTCTTCATCTATTTCTACAGACAAATCAGCTTGCTGCAGCACGTGAAACTGGGCCACAAGACGATCGGCCTCTAGCAGTTTGTGCTCCGGAGCGCAGCTAGCCCCGCCCCACCGGGGAGTGTTCTACGGATGTCGATTTGGCCACCGGCACACCGACGGGTCATAGCAAAGGGAGTCCCCCCTCTCACACAGCTGCTTTGATCCCTCTCTTCAGGTGGCAATAGAAGCTGTCAACCATATCCTGTGACACTTCATCCAAAACTTCTGTAGAGGACGGCGTCAAAGGAAGTGTGGCTGGAAGTGCCGAAGGAGTAGCATCAGAACTTGCCATCCCTGCCACCAGGGACACAAATTCTGAGCAAAAAAGACGCATAAATAGGAGGCTAGCTCCTCTTTTGCTGCCCGAAGAGCTTGGATACTCGGCAAGATGGAAAGATCAACTCCTGAAACCATATTTGTAGAGGAAGACGCAAGAAGCATTGTCCCCTGCCCTAGCTGTGCCGCCACTTGAGCTTTCGAACTCGATCTAGATGGAGGCTCCTCATATAGGTCGGAAGAGAAAGAGGCACACGTACTTCCACCAGATCCCCTCCAGTGGAGTTTGCCCCGACAGTGTCCGTCACCGGCAATAACAGGGCAGGACTTGTACGTCCAAAGCAACCATCAATTGAAGTAACCCGAAGGATGTGATGATAGATCAGATAGGCCTCCTCACAAGTTAAGATTCGGCTTATCTTACCAGGAAAGGAGCATGGAGGCCGTAGCTCGCTCGCAGCTAACGTAGTCTCCTCACCCGCGGCCTCCAAATTGAATTCAAATGGTTTCTCTGTCCCAGCCACCTTGAAAAGGGAGCCAGCCAATTCAGTGCCACCATGTTGAAATTTAACTGTCTCAGGAACAGGTGCAGTAGAGTCCCCGTCCCCATGGGTTGAGACCTCAGCAGCATGAGAACCCTCTGCCGCCTCCGAAGGAGCCCCAGCAAGAACGATAGCGGTGCACATATCATTGACTAAAGTGGTCAGGGCCGGATCAACCTCAGCGGTCGGTTCCCGAGAAACCGACTCCTCTGACGCCTACAAAGAGCAAAAGAAAATGATTAGGCCATGGTTTAGAAAAAGAAGGGAAGGTAGTTGAAATTCAAATCACCTCAGAAATAGTGTCAATCATCAATAAACAGCCTACGACGTCTTACCGCAGCTCGCTTCGTAGAGTAGGTTCTGCCATCATCAGTAAACATACGCCTGCTTCGTTTGCGTGAAGGACCAGGCACAGCAGGTGGTTGATCCTCCACCACTTCATCCGGCATAATAGGTGGCCGATCTCCCCTACTCGTCCGAGGGATAGAACGAATCATCGACATTTTGCTCATCATCCTCTTCGCCCGTCGTAGTGGACTCCGAGTCCGGCACAGGAATCATATTTGCCTTTTCATTCTCTTCTTGGACCCCTCGGGCTTCTCTACCAAGCCAGTACCGACAATAAAGCTGGTACTCATGTCAAAATTAACGGAAGGCTTGCTCGTCGCAACATGATAGAGGGCCGCCATGTACAAAATCTCCCCTGATGTATTGGCATCAGGGACCGAGAAACTGGCTCAGGTATGAACTGCATTGAAATAATGCCAAGCCCTAATACCATCAAGAATACTGCCCTCAAAGCCTAGGCAAGCAGTGGGACAATCAAGGAACAGCTGGCTACACCCGAACTGGCGGGAGAACCTGCTGGGCAAGTAGGGCTCCAGGTATACGTTATTTCGGTATTGATATACTATGTGCGCTGGACGAATATTGCGCAGCCAAATGAGCATTTTCTCAGATAAAGGAGGGAAGGTTCAATGCCATCAACATGTACACCCCTCACTTCTCTAGCGAAATTGAGGAAGAGACACGAAGAAGTCGTGCCCGTCTACTCTCGCCAACGCCCTCCGACAGGCTGGCACGGTGTCGTATTCCAAGGATGACGACGGTATCGGAAAAGGAAGACGTCATCAACGGTAACGCCATCTTCTCTCCGGGCCTCATCAACGACCATAATGCATCAATAGCCACCCCATTAGATAATGATAGGATAGCTCTATTTGCTCAAAGTCCAGTATCGTCTCGCGAGCAATGACTTAGACGAAAAGGCACGAAGGCTGTGGTGTATGCTACACACCATGACCGAAGGAAGGGCCAGCCTGACTCTGAAGACCAGCTTCACGGCCGTGAGGATGAAGTGGCGGCTGATCCTTTCAATAGAACCTGTCTCTCCCGAGACTACGCAGTTCCGTAGCCACACCATCAAGAATCCGGCCAAGAGCGCTTTCTCAGACATCTACCGGTACCGTGGTGGAAATAGCTAAAGGAGTCAGTGCGACTCCCAAATTTGTCACTGGTGGACCTCAACCTCTTGGCATTCGACATCAGGTTTTTTATTTCCTCTTGGGATTAAGGACCTCCAGAAGAAACCCGGCCAGAAGGACTTAATTTGTCGGGGTGACAGATGCTATGGTGGCATAACAGTTCCTGATACACGGCAACGAAGCCTGGGAATCGTCGATCCAGATCCTCAAATTCTTCGTTTGTCGGGGTGTATACTTTAAAGGTCTCGCCCCCCCATGGTAGCTTAGAAACAGCATGTATTTCATGGAGAGCAAGTTCCAACTCCCCTCCGGGCGTGAAGAAAGTTCCCGTCCGCCGGTTATACATTTCCAAAAGAGCCATGAACAATGGCTTGTTGATGGGTAACCCGTAACAGGTGCCCCGGATAGCATAATATAGGTCAATCTCCCGAACGAATGCCTCGTATTTCCTCAGGATCCATAAAGTAAGGTTGGCCCACGTAGGGATGAGGTTTATCCAATTCAGTAGCGACAACCTGCCGACAGGATAAGACCCCTTACGAGCGAGCTGATTCAGGAAGGTATCGGCTAGAGTGAAAGTAAAGTTGGGACCAAATACGTTTATGAAGGTACCCGAAATCAGTCCCATCACGCTCCGACTGACCGAGTCCCTGGTCGTACATGCTGACCTAGTATTCCTATTATAGTAGATGTTGCCCACGAACATCCCTGATTGGGTTAGAGTTAGGGAGCCCACCATCGTCCTGTTCAACGGTACCATGTTGAACCATGAGAGGGAAAACTGACGTTCCATTTCGGGAATATGGATCTCCACCCCGTCCACAGTAAAATCCTAGCTCTCAGAATGTCCAGCACTCGGGGTTCATTATGGATAGAGCATCCCCGAAGAGAAAGGCTGGTTTCAGATACTCTCCTTCCAGCCTTCCCGAGTTCATCATAGTACAAAGAAAGTAGAAATGCTGGTTATTGATGGCGCTCAACCTCTCCAAATATTCATTGGTGGGAAGCTGATCTGACACATGACAAACAAAGTCGTCGAGTAGCACACCCATGGCATATTGTGCTGAACCCACCAAAAGCTCTCCTGCTGGATTGGTTGGCAGATCAACTGAAGAAAGACAAAAGAAACATGATTAAAAGATGGTTAAAATGAAACAACTTAAAGTTTCTTAAAAAGAAGCTCCTATGCACCTATGCAGCTCGGATCAACGTAGTCTCATGCGGCCCAACGGTTGGGTTCCATGCGGCACGACTTCGATAGAGCCTTTGCGGCTCGGGTCAACACAGCCTTATGCGGCCCGATTCAGTTGGTTTTCATGTGGCACTGCTTCGCTAGAGCTTATGCGGTTTATTTGAACTTAGTAGTTCTATTTAGCAGAAAAGCTTATGCGGTATGACTTAGCGAAGCTTTATGCGGTCCAGTTCATCAGGAGCACATGCGGCCCCGTTCAAATGAGACTTCATGCGGTTCAAATCCAGAAGTGCTCATGCGGCTCAAGTCCTTTCCATGCGGCTCAAACGCAGGGCATGCCCCATGCGGCTCGGATATGAGAGGGTCATGCGGCCCATACAACATATACGGTTTCATCATGATTAAACTTGGGCAGTTCAATAAAGACGAAGGATGAAGACTTGTGCATAAATTATGCAACAGCCATGGGTTTTTAGGGTTCAAAGCATTTAATCCAATCCTACCCTTAAAAGCAGGGTGAACATCAGGGTGAACTTTGTTGACACAAAGTTACAGTCAACCAAATATTGACAACATTGACTAAATTATCTGTATTAATTCAATACGACACACGTCTGCATTCAGTTCAAGACAGACGACAGCTCAGTCTCCGGCTCTCAGTTTGTTTTCGAGTCTGTATTTTACAATTTCATTGAGTCTAGACTTGTGTACTCTGAGTCATGTGAGCTCTTGAAACTTAGTCTACAGCCTACCCAAAATCCCAAGCTCCACTAAACCAAACACTGCCCAAAAGTCCCTTAGAACCACTCTGTGCTCTGGAGACAGAGTTCGGGCCGAACTCTGCCTCCACACAGAGTTCGGGCCAAACTCTGTCCCTAGAAATCAGGAACCCTAATTTTAGGGTTAGCTGGTTGCTAGTTGTCCAACGGCCAAATATTTGAATTTTCTACCCGAATTTGGCCGAATTCTTCCTCTAAAAACACTATAAATAGGGCATGAATTCTCTCATTTCAAATCATCCAATCTTCTCTTCTCTTCTCTCTTATAGCTGAAACAAGCCATACCCTTCCATCTACTAGCCACAAGCCTCCTAAGTCTCGAGTGCTCAGCATATCTCAGTTAGGATTCTTGTGCAAGAGTTGAAGAAGTCGCTTGGACAATTCCAAGCAATCGCCACTGCGATTCTCTGTAAGAAGTGACGTGCTCTTCTGAAGTAAAGGCACAGGTTATAAGCTACTATTTCACAAATAGTGATTTAATCCTGAGCTAGAGTTCTCAGGCCTGGACTAGTCCTCCACGAGGGAAACCAGGTTAAAATCGTGTGTTTGCGTATGCTTTCTTCTCATTTACATTCCGTATTTTACTCTGATTATTCATTATTAGTGAAAGAGTTAATTTTAATTGGTCATTTTCTATATAAACTCTATTCACCCCCCCTTAGAGTTGCCAAACTGTTCTTCAATTGGTACAGAGCTCTGTTCTCTTTATAAGGACTAACATCCTAAGAGCTGATCCATGGCAACCACACAATCTTTGATTTCTAATCATGGTGAAGGTTAGTCCTCATAGTCCTCCCCTATTTGATGGAACTAACTATACATATTGGAAAACAAGGATGAGTTTCTATCTTAAGTCTCTAGACTTTGACCTGTGGACTGTCGTTACTGACGGTACAAAAAGCCCGCCAGAATAGTTGTCGATGGTGACCTCATTGAGAAACCACACGACAAATATTCTGTCGAGGAGAAAAACAGGCAAGTCTAGATGCTAGGGCTAATGCTTTATTCTGTGCTATAGACAGAATAATTCAACAGGGTCTCTACATGCACCACTGCTCATGAAGTATGGAGACTTCTAGAAGTGACGCATGAAGGAACCACTCAAGTCAAGGAATCTAAAATAGCCGTCTCACTCAAGAATACGAAGCCTTCAAGATGAAGCCAAATAGACGACACTCAAATGTTTACAAGATTCCTCGACATTATCAACCCTTTATCCTCGCTTGGTAAGCAGTACTCAAACCACAGAAGATCCGCAAGCTACTCAGAGGGTTACCAAAGATTTGAACCCTAAGGTGATAGCCATCATAGAAGGGAACGATCTCACAAAATGTCTATGGAGACCTTGATGGGTAAGCTCATGACTCACGAGCTTGACCTCAAGGACTTCGAAGAGCCTGCTCCGAAGACTAGGGAGATCGCACTCAAAGCTCATCGACGAAGGGTTGATCCGATGAGACCAAGACGACAACTCAGATGATGAAGACCAAGCTCTCATGGTTCGTAACTTCAAGAAATTCCTTCGCTTCAATCAAAGAAAGAAGGAACACAAGAAGACGATGAAGAAGAGCCAACCTGCTATGGTTGCAAAAAGACTGGACATCCGAAAAGACTGTCCATTCCTGAAGAAGAGCAACCGCTATGAGAAGCCCTACAAGAAGAACTCATCAAAGAAGTATGCCAACACAAGCATTTGGCATGAAAGCGAAGCAAGTGACTCCGAGGAAGAAAAGAACTCTCCTCAAGACAAAGCAAATGTGTGCCTAATGGCAACTTCCAACAAGGTATCAAACAAACTTTAGATGACTTCTCTTTTGATGAACTTGGCGATGCTTTCACAGATTTACTCGATGATCACAAAAAGGTATCGGTAAATACAAACATGCCAAGGACAAAATCAAAAGTCTTGAAGACGAGATACAAAGAATTTCTTTACTTCTTGATAATGTTAGAGACACATCATCCTGATGCCACTAATGAAGTATCCAAGCTTAAAATAAGCTTACATGATGCTGAAGCACGTATTGAGCAACAAGCTCAAGAAATCACTACTCTCAACACGTTGCTTGCTGAAGAAAAGAGTAGACACAAAATCTCTATGACTAAAATATATGGCTTGAATATTAAGGTTGATGAATTGCAAGCTGTTTCTAAGAGATTAGAAACCAAATTGGAAAACAGGTTGCTCAACCTCAAACCCAATCACATGGGCACAACACCACTCATGCTAGTCAACCACATCATCCACATACAACACATAACATGTTTTATGTACACAAACTTCCATAAACCATGTGCATGTAAGAACACTCCTCATACTCATCATACTGCACAAAGACACAACCAATATCACTCTACACATAACAAAATCATCATACTATGCAACCATCATGCCATGCCACGTAGACACAATCATCATGTTATGTCACATAGGCAAAATCACCATTTCATGCCACATCATCATACTATGCCATATAGACAATATCAGCATGCCACTCCTCATAGACAATATCACCATGCCACTCACTTTATGCATATTCATCATCACCATGCTAACTCTTCATATCATCCTCATCCTGTTGCTTATAGATATCATTCTCGTGCTCCTAGTATAAAAAAAATGCTATCTGTACCTACTGGGATCACATGGACACATTTTACCATAGTGTAGAGTTAGAAGACTGGTAGACAAGAAGATATATGCATGGTTTCCGAAAACTAACTTTTCAGGACCCTCAAGAACTGGGTACCAAAGGTCACATCTACTCTTGATGTGGTGGACCTTCCCTCCTCAACTGAGAGTAAGTGGATTCTCGATAGTAGATGCTCGAGACATATGACGGAAGACGCAAATCTTTTTGCATCACTATCGATGAAAAGAGAAGGATACGTATCCTTCGGTAACAATCTCAAAGGACACATAATAGGTAATGGTATCATTGGTCATCCTCTTTCTCCCGTAATAAAGGATGTCTGCCTAGTAACCGAGTTAAAACATAACCTGCTCAGCATTAGCCATCTTGCTGATCATGGATATGATAAAAACTTTGGACAAAACAATTGCTACATCTATGATAGGTCAACAGGAGACATTGCTTTTGAAGGGAAAAGAGAGGACAATATCTATTTTTATCTTCTATAAATACTAACAATGCAGGTATGTTTATATGCCCCCAAAGACGAACGACTACTTTGGCACCAGCGTCTTGGTTACGCAAATATGGATACTATATCCAGGCTATCGACCAAGAAGCTAGTGAGAGGATTGCCAGACATCACATTTAAAAAGGACACGGTATGTGCCGAATGTGAACTAAACAAGACAACTAAATCCTCATTTCATTCCATCAACTCTGTAAGTACTACTAGACCCCTGCAATTACTTCATATGGATTTATTTGGGCCTAGTAGAATAGCTAGTCTTGGTGGCAAGCTATATGCTTTTATGATTATTGATGATTTTCAAGATTACTTGGGTTTTCTTTCTCGCTAATAAGAGCGATGCTATTTCTGTTTTCAAAATTTTGTAAAGAAAGTTCAAAACGAAAAAGGCTACATGATCTCGAATCCGAAGTGATCATGGAGGCGAATTCATAAATTTTGATTTTGAAAATTTTTGTAATGCAAATGGTTTTGATCATGAATTTTCTTGTCCAAGAACTCCTCAACAAAATGGTGTTGCGGAGCGGAAGAATAGGACTCTTGGCGATATGGCTAGAGTCATGTTGAATAAATTCTCTCTTCCGAAATATTTTTGGGCAGAGGCTGTAAGTACAGCATGCCACATTTTAAATAGGGTGCTTATTCGTCCTATTACGAAGAAAATACCCTATGAGCTTTGGTTTGGGAGAACCCCCAATGTTTCTTATTTTAAAGTTTTTGGCTGCAGATGTTTTATCCTTAACACCAAAGACAACTTAGGCAAATTTGATGCTAAAGCTGACGATGGTATCTTTCTTGGTTATGCCGCCAAGAGTAAGGGATATAGAGTTTTTAATAAACGCTCACTTATGTGGAAGAGTCAACTAATGTGACTTTTGATGAAGATAACAGTGCAGTAAGTGCTCTTGATGATGATGTTGAGCCATCAACTTCTACTCCAATGAATACTTCAACCGAAACTAATTCTCTGGAGGGTTTGCCTAAGAAATTTTCTTTCAAACCTTCTCATCCAGAAAATTTAGTCATAGGTGAAGTTTCACGTGGAGTTACTACTAGATCATCATTAAGAGACTCTGTTGCTAGCACTGCCTTCATTTTACAAGTAGAGCCTAAAAAATTTCTGAAGCTTTTAATGATGAATTTTGGATTTCTGCTATGCAAGAAGAAGTCAACCAATTTGAGAGAAGCCAAGTATGGGAACTAGTTCCTAGACCGGCTAATCACTCAATAATTGGTACTAAATGGGTGTTTAGAAACAAAGTGAATGAAAATAGTTCAGTCACATGTAACAAAGCTCGTCTAGTAGCTCAAGGATACAACCAAGAGGAGGTATCGACTACGATGAGACGTATGCTCTTGTTGCTAGACTAGAATCCATTCGGATGCTTTGTGCTTTTGCCAATCAGCAGAACTTTAAATTATTTCAAATGGATGTGAAAAGTGCTTTCTTGAATGGCTTTATTAAGGAGGAAGTTTATGTCAAACAACCCCCTGGCTTTGAAAATTACAAATTTCTCGACCATGTGTTCAAGCTGAAGAAAGCGTTTATGGCCTTAAACAAGCCCCCAGAGCTTGGTATGAAAGGCTAAGCAGCTTCTTGCTTGAGAAAGGTTTTTCAAAAGGGAAAATTGACACTACACTGTTTATTAAATATTTCAAGGACACTATTTTATTAATTCAGATTATGTTGATGATATTATTTTTGGGTCTACTGATGAAACCCTTTGTCAAGAATTTGCCAAGTGTATGCAGACAGAATTTGAGATGAGCATGATGGGAGAGCTCAACTACTTTCTTGGTCTGCAAGTAAAACAACTGGCTAATGGAACTTTCATCTGTCAATCGAAGTACACCAAGGACATGCTGAAGAAGTTCGATCTTGACAACATCAAACCAATCAGCACTCCAATGGCTACTTCAACCAAACTCGAACCAGATGAGAGCGACAAACCCGTTGATCAACGTAAGTATCGAGGTATGTTAGGCAGCTTACTTTTTTTAACTGCTAGTCGCCCGATATCATGTTTAGTGTTTGCCTATGTGCTAGATATCAAGCAAATCCTAAGGAATCACACATGACCGCGGTTAAGCGTATCTTTCGATACCTTAAGGGTACGGTTACAGTGGGCCTATGATATCCCAAGTCAACATCATTTGACCTCATCGGTTACTCTGATGCTGACTTTGTTGGATGCAAGGTCGACCGTAAAAGTACGAGCGGCACGTGTCATTTATTAGGAAAGGCTTTAGTCTCATGGTTTAGCAAGAAGCAAAATTCAGTCGTACTATCCACAGCAGAAGCTGAATACATAGAAGCTGGGCGTTGTTGTGCACAAATTCTGTGGATGAAGCAAACCCTTGAAGACTACAATCTATCTTTCATGCATATTCCTATTTTCTGTGACAATACTAGTGCCATCAATTTGACTAAGAACCCTGTCTGTCACTCACGCACTAAACACATTGAGATCAGACACCACTTTTACGTGATCATCAGCAAAATGGCATGATTAACTTATAATTTATCGACACTGATCATCAGCTAGCAGATTTCTTTACTAAGCCACTATCCGAAGAGCGCTTCCATTTCTTTTGTCGTGAACTTGGAATTTTAGATGAAGCGGTTATAAATTAAAACTCACCTGCATAAATATCGAGTATATTATGATTCTTTTACGAAGAATTTGGTATGGGTACAAGCCGAAAGGGTCCTTCTGACAACAAGGCGTAAAAGCATAAGCGACACGGTGCACTAGTCCTCAGGACTACCGCTAGCTGGGATCCGGCCCCTGCAGCTAACCCATGGCAAATTTGAACTATTGAATTACAATATATTTCCTTATTTATTATATGGTTCGTTTCGATTTATTATTGCCTACTTGATATTTTTTAGTTCATTCTGACTTTTGTGTACCTCTCTATTTACTTCATTGATTTCAACAAACTTTTATCCTCAACTATCACTTTTATTCAACACTTAACCACTTTTTCTATCTTTTCAGCCTGTTTTCAGTTCTGGACCACTAATCCAGAACTTGGGCCGAACTCTGCCCCCAACAGAGTTCGGGCCGAGTTCGGTTCCTATGTTTCAGCGTCGGGATCAGCCTCCACCGTTTGATCATTTCTGATTGTACGGTTCAGATTTCTTCCGACCAAAGAAAACCCTCTCTTATATTTCAGGTTTTCATCTCTCTCCTTCACTATTACCTCCTTCCTCACCTCTCCAAACTCTTTCCTTCAAACCCTAACCCTAGTTTTTGATCTAGAGGGCTCCATTACTCCTCAAATCAAGGGAAAGGGGTTTCTAATCATTCTCTTTCACTGTTTGTTATTAATTTCAGGTATAACTCTCTCTCTTCTCTCCTTTTCAAGTTCTCTATTTTTCTTGTAAATGGCTCCTCGCTTGGTCAAACGGGGGAAAAGGACTCGAAATAAGGGAGCTTCCTCTTCGATTCCTCCGCCTCCGATTGAGCAAGTTGTTGAACACACCCCATTCATCCGTTGTTCAACCTGCCGCGTCCCAACGACCCTAATACATACGACGACCGTTTGTTTGTGTCGCTAGACGCCTCTAATGAATGGTTTAGCGACTTTTGGACTCGTCCGGTGTTCGGGGGACATCCCATCAATTTATAATCTTTTCTCAATTTGAATCTTTATTTCATGATCTATGTTTGGATGAATTAGTTGCCTCAAATTCTGTCATTTACCATAGTGCCATCCAAATGTTTTACTGTAATTTGACTCATGATGCGACCCATACTATTCCCGAGTTTCCGGAATTAACATTGCTTTCAATGATTCTGAGTTGGGAGGGTTTCTTGATCTTCCGGATCTTTATGTGTGGAATAAGCTTGTGGAAGCACGTCAACTTCAATTTGTTGGCGATACTTCCCTTGAAGGATTCAAGGAGGATTTATGTGCCCCTAACATAAGTCCTCGCAAACTTCAGGCCAAGCATCTCACCCCATATTTTTATGCACTTCATCGCATCATTTTTAATACTAACTTGCCAAAGGCTGGCTCCACAGATGAAGTTACTTACCTTGAGATCTCTGCGTTGTATCACCTTCATTATCGTATTCCCTTCAATTTTCCAAGGACTATGATGGATTGGATGATCAACTGTAGGAAGAAACCAAGAGCCTTGGTTTATCCTCTATACCTTCCTTTAGTTTTTCGTGCGTTCATCATTCCTATTATGACTGTCCGTTTTTGCCTGCTCCTGCTTTTCTGTCCAAGGCACGACGCCTTCAGGCCGTCGTCGCCTCTCCTGAGACGTCTTAGCAGTCTGCTGACGAGGAGCCTGACGCCCCTTGTAACACCCTGTTTCTGAAATTTGGGTATTTTGAAAATTTTATTATTTTTATTATTATTTGTGGTATTTTAGTCATGGTATGATTTTCTAGTGATTTTAGTTAGATTAAACCATTTTCTAAGTCATGCTAAGTTATGACTTATGACTTTGTGACTTTGTTAGTATAACCCTAGTGTAAACCATAGAGGTCATTTAACCTAGAGACTAAACATGATCATGTGAGCCTACCCAAGCATTTAGAACATCAAATTGTGATTTTTAGCCATAGGGGTATTTTGGTAATTTTTAGGAATTTATTTGGAATTAAGTGGGATTAGTGAGATTTTACTATTCATGGACTTTTGATTAGTGACTTGATAATCCCTAACCTAGTTACCCTAATCTATAGGTTAACCCCTAACCTAGAATGACCAAGGGTTAGATTTTATCATGAATCAAGGTGTCAAAATATCTATTTTTACTTTAATAGATATTTTGCTTGATTTATGCAAAATATCCATTTAAGGCACAAAAAGTCCTTAGCTTAGCCATGAAGGAAGGGCTAGGACACCCCCCCCATGCCTTGGCCAGCCATAGGGTACCCCCCTTGGCAGCCCACCTTTGATAAATACCCATGGATTAATTCATGAACAAAATTACATGAATTTTATTCCACAAAAATTCCCTTTTACTCAAACCTTGATAACTTGATCATTTGTGATCCAAATTGACTCTAGTCTTTTGCATTGGAACCCTACAACATCTAGGGAGCTAAGGGAAGCAAGAAATCTAGAATTTGGGAGCTTGGGCATCATCAAAGTGGAGATCACACAACCCTCTTTTTATTGATTTTCCTTGAAATTTTACCAATAGGTAAATACATCCAAACCTAGTCTAATTCCTGTTTTTCTTTCATAATTGCATTCATATGGGATAACAATACTGTGGGTAAAGTTTGGTGGGATTTTGATGTAATTTGGTGTCCGTATCGGACACGTATCATGGGTTTAATATAGGTGTTTGGTTGAATGCCTCAAAGGAGAGACTTCCAGTTTTTACAAAACTTTTTATACAAAAACCTAGTCCTAGGTTTCCTAACCCTAACCCTAGTCTACTGCACTCAAACCAATGCGGTGTCCGTGTCCAAATTGGACATGAACCCGACAGGACACACTGTGCACAAGTGCACAGTAATGCCCTGCTACCCGACACCTTGTGTGCACAGCACAGGCCTTTAGGACACGTAAAAATTGACACAGACAAGGGGGCAATGTCTGTGAACATGCCCCCAAAGTCTCGTGTGGTGTCGTGTCGTGTCGAGTGAGAAAACTCACTCGCACGGGACACGCACTGGTCACGCACACACGCACAGACACCAACTTCGAATGTCTTATGTCGCACGGACACGACACGATGACACCTCGTGGTGACACGGGCATGAAGCCCTATACATGGCGTACACGTGGACACGAGCACATGGTGCTTCGTGTCCTGTGTCGCGTGTACGATGCGTGTGACCGCGTGCACGACCAGTCGTAACACGCGTGTATCAGTCGTATTTTCACGACTGATACGCTGTTAGTTCTGTGTCCACGCGTATCGTGGACACGTGTCAGGCTGTGGGATGTGTAGCCCTATGTGTGGGCTACACGTATGCACGACCACGAGACGTGTCGTGTCTCGTGGTGTGTCCACGAGCTCGTGGAACGCGTGCACGACGCTGTTTCGTGTGCACGTATCAGTGCTTACCCGAGCTGGGTTTTGGGAGTTTGGACACACGAAAACGTGTCGTGGTGTCGTGTCAGTGTCTTGGGATCCTAGAGTATCTATGGGGTGTCAGTTACCAACCCTTGGTTGGGAGTCTTAGCTCGTTGGGTTGCGTGAAAATCGAATTACCCTAGATTCCAGTGCACTGTGCACAGTCCCAGTTTTGAGTTTGTTTCCCAGTTTTGAAAATTGAATTTCGATTCGATTTTGTTTATGTTTAATACATTAGACTAGTGTATTTTAGTGTGTAGATGTGAAGTGCATAGGTATTTGTGAGGGTATGTCGAATTTGGGAAGATTTGGTTGTGTGTGTGTGAAGTTATGTAGTTATGTACATTGTATGTATATGTGTGTGTGTGTGGTTCTGGAATTATTCCAGAACCGGGAACAATCCCCCCCTGTCCTGACTGTTCACAGTCTCTCTTCTCCCTCACTGTCTCACTCTCTCTCTTTCCATTTGTCTTTCATATATATGTGTGTAATATATAGTTATATATATATATGTTTATATATATATACATGATATATATGTATATTTTTTTAGGTCTCCTTAGGTCAAAAACAGTGTTATAAGTATGTGGTTGTATTTATATATGTTATTTATACTTTGGGTATGTGGGTAGTAGGTTAGATAGTGTATATCTATATGTATAGATATATATAATATATATAAAAAAAAAAAAAAAAAATATATTATATATATTATATATATAACCTTTAGTTTATAGGTTATTAAAACCTAGACTATGGCCTATGGCCAGGATCACTAGAGGTTTGGGGCTAGCCCTAATGACCCAAAACCACTAGTACCCTTTTGACTAAAGGTTGACCAAAGTCAACCTTAGGTCAAGTTGACCTAGTTAACCTAGATTAACTAGGAATGACCTAAGGTAACTAGTTTAACATTGTTTGACCTAACTTGGACTAGTTTGACCAGTTTGACTCTTAGAGTTGACCATTTGACCATGGTTGACTAAGTCCACTATTGGTCAAACCATGACCTAATTGACCTAATAAATGACTAGTTCAACTAGTCAGATCATGTTTGACCTAATTACCCTAACTGACTAGTCTTGTTTGACCAATACCTTAGTTGATCTAGACTTGATCCAGATTGATCATGTTGACTAGTTTGATTAGAGTGTTGACCAGGAGTTGACTTTAACCTAGATTAAACTTTTTGACCTTGTTTGATCTTGTTTGACCTTATTTGACTTAGTATGACTTCCTGTGACTTAGTTTGACTATTAGAGTTCCCAGAGTTGACTTTTGACCAGTTTGACCTAGAATCATGTAGTATGCATTGTATACTTTATTTTTATCGTTGTGGATACATTGTGACTTGTATGCTCTGATTAGGAGCCCTACACCTCTCCTCAGACAGCATATCTTCTTCAGACATTCAGTTATCAGGCGAGTACATTCTCTGACCGTTTCATATTTGCCAGGATTTATATTCTTGCTCTAGATTACTTTACTTGATGCTGACACGATTGTTATCACGGATTGGTACTATATGGATCTTTTCATGAGATGTTATCCCCCTCGGGAGCATCAGATACGGCATGTTTGTGCTTTTTACGAATCATCATGTATCTCTATGCTTTCATAGATTCACGAATCGCTTGTGACTCATGTACTCTCATGCTCACAGAGCCTCTCATGAATCTCCCATTATGGGCTTATCACGAATCTTAACATAACCTGAATGGATCCTTGTGTATTGATTGGGGATGGGGGAGTGGAAATAATCATGTGAATAATATCCAAAGTAGTGTAGTCATGAATCACTCTTAGCTTAGCCATGAATCTCCTATGCCATTTCACATGTCTATATTTTGCTCTGACTCACTAGACACTGCTAGTTCTCTATATACAGTAGATATTCATTACAGTTATCTCTTTGCTACATGTATCTTCTTTCAGCAGTTCCTGTATTTTACTCTATTGCATGCTTTATATCTCCATCATACTATGCACTGCGTGAGATGTATTGTGCTCGTTCCTGTCCTGATTGGACCAGTTGAAAATATTACAAGGATGAGGATGAGGCCCTGGTGTCTACCTATTATGGAGCAGGACTAGATGTTACTTATGTTGTGGACCCTCAGCAGGATCCACCTGCAGCTGAGGATGTTGTTCCAGTAGTCTAGACCAGTTTAGACTAGGCAGTCTTTCTATATTTACATTTTGTCTCACATTCTGTTGTTATTTTGAGATGTGGAGATGTATAGACTCTTAGACTTTTGTATTATGAGTTGACAGTTCTGGATATTAGTTGTACTAGACACTTAGACTTATTCATCTATGATACTGTTCTCTTGAGTTACTATCTATCTATCTGTCTCTCGTTCTTCTACCCTAGATGTGATTGAGATGTATATTGTTATGTCACCTCCATTCGGAGTATAAACTGTACAGGTACTTTGGTATTGATAGATGATTGACCTAGGACAGCGTTCTACCGTCGACACTGCGGCGTAGGATGGGCGTTGTTACGTTCTCGTACCCTAACAGTGGGTGCCGGTCGTGACACCCCTCCACTCGGTCAGGATGCACCACCTCCTCCTGCCACTCTTGAGTCTCTTTAAACCATGCTCCGGGATCGCTTTGCCATTGAGGACGATCGCTGGACTCAACAGGATTACCGTACCACTCTGCAGATCAGTGCCCTTGGGAACTCACTGCATGACATTCGGTATTCTCTGGCTCGTCATCCTACTATGCATGTTCCTATTGAGCGGGATCCAGATCGCTCGGGTCATCGTATCGACGATCCGTGGGTCATAAGGTACATGGATCCGGATGCTGCATTTTTGGACCCCAGTCGCTCCTTTCTCCGGTCCTTCAGACACTCCAGGACCTTCTCGTGCTCCGTGATGGAGATTGGCTCGATCTGCTGCTGCTACTGATGATGATCTTAGTTGACGCATTTTGATTTCAGTTATTTAGTTTATTATGGATTTATGTACTTGGATTTCTGTACTTAAACTCTGGTTGTGTGCTTGACACTTGTTTTTGTGGATGCCACTTATGCTCATTATCGTAGTTTTATTTTATGCTAGTGACTCATATTGATTATTCATATACTGTTTCTTCTCTGCTTGGTGTGGTTGCATAACTATTAATTATCTATACTGCAGTTTATATGCTCTTTCATATGCAGTCTATATTGCTAACTGCCAGAAGGGGGAGAACTATGTATATTTTTTCGTATATCTGTGCTTGTTTTTGCTTTTGGGAGATATTATCTATCAGGCCACAGGTTCTATGCATTATTTATGGGGAGCTATTGCTTCTAGCTCGGCACCATTCACTGATTACGGGGGAGCTATCTTCTTCTAGCTCGGCATCGTTTATGGGGGAGCTTTGTTGTAATCAACTGTGTCCAGGTATGAATGTTGAAATATACATATATTATTTTAATCAATATGGGGGAGATTGTTGACACAAAGTCACAGTCAACCAAATATTGACAACATTGACTAAATAATATCTGTATTAATTTAATACGACACACGACGTCTGCATTCAGTTCAAGACAGACGACAGCTCAGTCTCCGGCTCTCAGTTTGTTTTCGAGTCTGTATTTTACAATTTTATTGAGTCTAGACTTGTACTCTGAGTCATGCTGAGCTCTTAAACTTAGTCTACACCTACCCAAAATCCCAATCTCCACTAAACCAAATACTGTCCAAAAGTCTCCATAGAACCACTCTGTGCTCTGGAGACAGAGTTCAGGCCGAACTCTGCCTCCACACAGAGTTCGGGCCGAACTCTGTACCCGAAATCAGGAACCCTAATTTTAGGGTTAGCTGGTTGCTAGTTGTCCAACGGCCAAATATTGGAATTTTTCTACCCGAATTCTGGCCGAATTCTGCCTCTAAAAACACTATAAATAGGGCATGAATTCTCTATTTCAAATCATCCAATCTTCTTTTCTCTTCTCTCTTATAGCTGAAATAAGCCATACCCTTCCTATCTACTAGCCACAAGCCTCCTAAGTCTCGAGTGCTCAGCATCTCTCAGTTAGGATTCTTGTACAAGAGTTGAAGAAGTCGCTTGGACAATTCCAAGCAATCGCCACTGCAATTCTCTGTAAGAAGTTGACGTGCTCTTCTGAGGTAAAGCCACGGGTTGTAAGCTACTATTTCACAACTAGTGGATTTAATCCTGAGCTAGAGTTCTCAGGCCTGGACTAGTCCTCCACGAGGGAAACCAGGTTAAAATCGCTGTGTTTGCGTATGCTTTCTTGCTTCTCATTTACATTTCGCATTTTACTCTGATTATTCATTATTAGTGAAAGAGTTAATTTTAATTGGTAATTTTCTATATAAACTCTATTCACCCCCTCTAGAGTTGCCAAACTGTTCTTCAAACTTCAGGCGTAGTGGCCGACGAGGAAGCCGCTTTCTTGCCCTTCGCAGCAGAGGCAGCCTTGGAAGACTTGGGGGCCATTATCGTCGATGGTCGAAAAAGGAAGACAAAGGAAGAAAATTAGGCTGAAGATGAAGAAGAGAGTAAAGAAGTCTCTCCGACTAAACAATATTTATAGGCGAGCGCCTCGATCCACGTACAGCTTGAATACCGACTCTTCAGTTATCGAGACGAGCCGACTAAAATAAAGGCCAAACTCTTGGGATCCCGCCCGAAAAGCGGCTTCAAAATCTGACAGCGAATCAACAGTAATTAATGCAAAAGATTTGCACACATGGCGTAAAAACGTGGCAAGGATCCCATGCGGCTCGGATGACCATACGGCTGAGGAGGCCATGCGACTGGGACATCCATGCGGCCAGAACATCATATGCGGCCAGAGAGTTATACATAGCCATGCTTCTTATTCAAAGTATTTCAATTTTGCGAATTGAAAACTTTGAAGGGGGTCTTGTAGAAGCATGGAAAAGAATAAAGAAAAGTCCATGCGGCCAAGGGTCCCCATGACTCAGAGAACCCATGCGGCTCAGATCCATGCGTCTCAAGAGTTTATGCGGCTCGAATAATCCAATGCGGCCCAGAGAGGAGCCACGTGGCCTTCAACAGCTCTTCCTGTAGTCTTTTTGCTGCATTTAATGCCCTGACGACTGATAGCTCTGACAGATGACAGCTCTGACATAAAGGCGCAATAATGACTGACATAGATGAGCGTTCCTAGGGAAGAGGGGAGATCTTCTCACAGCTGGCAGAATCCCAAGCCCCGAGACATGCGGCTGCTGTATTTATGTGGCCACCCACTTCATGCCCTTACTTCATGCGGCCACCTATCTTCATGCGGCCGCCTACTTCATGCTGCCACCTATCTTCATGCGGTTGTATCCCTTATGCGGCTGCCTATCCTCATGCGGCTGTCTACCTTCATGCGGCTGTTCATCCCTATGCGGCTGCCTATCTTATGCGGCCGTCCATCCTCATGCGGCCCACCCATATGCGGCTCTACCAATGACCCAATGGAGGATACGTGGCGCTTGTCACGACACGTGGCAATCTTATCTTCCTGGAATTATGGATGTTAACAAATTCTAACAAAATCAGATTTGTTGCAATCACCATAATTGCCCAGATCAAATCAAATCGAGTAAATTGGACACGTGGCAGGTCATTACAAGTCACGAATATTTGGCAATCAACATTTATTGCCCACAAGATTCAACACAATCTACATTAATTATCCAGATTTACTACAATCAGAATGAAGGGCCCGGATTAATTGGTCCTTAACCGCCGACATATCAAGAAGGCAATCATTGCAAACGCTAATGATTGTATCCCACTCCATAAATAGCAAGGACCATTCCCTTGCGAAGAGGACCTCTTTTTGGAAAAGAGCACCAGAGCACCTAGAGAGACTTAAAAAGAGAGATCTTCCCCGGAGCCAAGGCTGCATCCGATCGTCCAAGAGTAAGGCAGAGCTGCCGTCGCTTTTCCGAGCCTCTACCGTCATCCCCCAGAATCTAAAATAAACAATTGTACTTAGATTGTGTACATAGGTTTTCGTCCTAGGCTTTCTTTGTACAAGCGAGTTTGTATTGTGAAGTAAAAGTCCAGTCCTCCGATAATTGTTCTATTTTTTATATTTCATGCAAACATACCCGCAGTGTCGGCGATAGACGCTGTACTAGGTCACATACATCTAACAATTATAAGTTACCTATACAATATATACGCTCTGAATGGAGGACAATATAGAAATGTACAACTCAATCACAGCTAAGATGGAAAATACGATAATATAGATAGATATGAAAGTTGCCAAATGAAATACAATAAGAGAAAAAGTCTAAGAGTCTAAGATAGCATCTCCACAAAATTCAGAATATCAAAATCCCCAAATAATTACATAATGTATCCAAAATAAGACAAGATAATAAAGTAAGATAACTATTCTAGCTAACTAGCCTAGACTACTGGGGTAATATCCTCTGCAAGGGCTGGATCCTCTTGGGAGTCCAGCTCGCAGGTGTCATCTAGGCCTGCTCCATAGTATGTAGGACAAAACTCCTCATTATCTGTAATATTTCAACAGATCCAGTCAGGACAGAACGAGCACAATATCTCACGTAGTTCATAATATGATAGGAAATATAAATATGCTATAAAGTAAGATACATGAAATGCTGGAGATATATGAAGTAAAAGAGATGACTGTAAAGAAATATCTGCGATAAGTAAAGAGCTAACGGTGGCTAGTGACGTAGAGTACAAGATAGACATGTGAACGGCTTAAATTTGCACATGATTATTCTAAGAGTTTGCACATGATTACACTACTTTAGAATTGTTCACATGACCATTTATACTCTCCCGTACACCAATCAATATGTAAGAATCCAGACAAGTTATGTTATTGTACATGATTTCACATGGGGCCCATAAATGGGTGCACATTAAGTATACATGAGGGGCTCTGTGAACAGAGAGTACATGAATCACAGAGTGCATATGAATGGTGAAAGAATCAGAGTACATGATGAAAGTGAAACACACATGACATGCCATAACCCGATGCTTCCAAGGGGGATAACATCTCATGAAGGGATCCATATAGTACCAATCCATGTTAACAACGTGACAGTATAAAAACCCCTAATTTCTACTATAGTTTTATTTTATTTTTATAAATTTGGTAATTATTTTGAAATTTATTGCGTACAAGTTCGCGTACTCGTATTTGTAAGTCACGCGCGAATTACGTTTTGTATTTGCTCGTCGAGTGCGAATATGTGCGAGGTACATATATTTGGAATTTATTTTTATAGAAATATAACTTTCATATATATGATAAATAATATATTTTGCTTGAAATTGTAAAAGGGCGTCACAAAGATTTTTTCAAATTCGTATAATTTTATATGTCGTAAAGGATATTTATTTTATTATACAAATATAAATGGTGGCTTTGAAAACTATGTTTTGAGGCAAATATTCTTTTGCATATGAAGTACACGAATTTAAATTTATTTTCAAAATTATTTAATACTATTATTTTATTATTTGGAAAAGTTATGTTTAAATTAGTTTATTATGAATAAATCGGTATTTGATTTTATCGAATTTTTTAAGTTTTCGAATTTAATAGAAAGGTTTATCTAGTTTAAATATATTGGAAAGATATTCCTTTTTGATTCAAAATGTGATTTAATTAAATGAAGGTTTATCGATATTTGATTTGGAATGAATCGGATAATTTTTTTTATCGATTTAAATTAATGGAGGAATTATCTATGGAGATTTAAATCGTCCCAAGCCTTATCCAATGGGAGCTCCTACCTCCTACATAAGGAGATGCTATTTTTTTCCCATCAAACTCCACAACAAATCGTGCATCGTGTCTGTGTCCATCCACTATATTCTTTATACAAGTAAAATTTTCTCATCTAGATCCGACAGATCCGAACCTCCATCCCGACACCCCGACACCACCGTACGGCCAGCCCAATCCCAGAACCATCAACCCACTCCGCACCACCATCTCCTTCTCATCCCGGCCATTCACCAAAACCTCACCCACGCCCCGCTATTGCCATCACACGGGCGACCACCCGAGGCTGCAGCCGACCAACACGACCATCCTCATCCTCATCACATTCACCCTACTAGGTTCGCCAATGTCCCAAACCATCACCACCATCGTCGCCCGAAAGTCCGACCAAACTACCCTGCCACCAACACCCGTCATCTTCATCATGGACACCACTCCTCCGGCCCAAACTCCGGCCATCCTCGGCCACACCCACCACCGTCGTCAGTCATCATCATCACCATTTCCCCAAAAGACCAAAACCACAGAAAGAAAAGAGAGAAGAACCCGAACCTCCATCGAACCGACTGCCGGATCCAGCCATGGGCTCGCCGCGGTGCCTCTGCCTTTTCGAGTCTACCTCTTCTGCGTTTCCCCGCCTTGTCGATCCCCTTCGTCAGAGCCGCGTGCCACCGAACTACGCGGCGGCCCTCGTACCACCGGCGTCCACCCCAGCCGAGCGGCTCCGCGTCCCCTCTGTCGCGTGGACATCGGACAGCCGTGCCGCCCCAAAGCGGAGTGCCTTCGCACCTCGACGTGGACGTGGAGCGCTAGGCGCCATCCCAGTAGGGCCGCCTCCGCTGATCCCCTCCGAAGCCCGCGATCCGCCGTCGCATCTCCGCCTTAGCGCTCCTCCGAGCTCCGTCCGGCGTTCCGCCCAGACTGGGTGAACCTTCACTCCCCTCCGCGCTCATCTCCCCTATGGAAATTTCTCATCTTCCCATCTCCCTCTCCCTCACATTATGTCGAATTGGGGGAATAAATGGGCTATAATTTTTAAGGATTGTGATTATTATTATTATTATTATTATTATTAAATGAGGAAAGCAGCAATAACTGCTATGGCTATTTTTATAGTTATTATTTTCATTATTTAATTGCCTTTTAAATATTTTGTGTTATTTGTTTTATTATAGTATATGAGGCTATCAATTAAGTATAGATGCATACATATAGTGTTATGTTGCTACTATCTTTATTAATATTTTAATCATACTGGTACTGATACTTATTATTAGTATATATCCTTAAAACTATATATTTGTTTAAAATGTGGTTTTACATATTATATAGTAATTTAAAAAGATAGTTAAGCAAAAGGATATATTTAATATAATTAGAGTTAATACTAATTTAATTTTACCTAAAAATATTTTTGACCCATAAGTGTATATTGTTCCAAGTTATAAAATAATTTCCTAGTATTTTCACAAATTTATTGTTGCTAAAAATAATAATAATGGTAACAGTTTTCTATCTATAATTTTTGGTTTTTGTTTTTTTTTAAAACCTAGTTTTGTTTAAAAAGAGTTTTGAGATTTTCAAGTTTATTTAAAACTAGTATCAAAACATATTTTTAGTATTATAAAATATTTCTAAAATTAGCATATGTATTTATTTTCACAAATTCTTTCAATTTATCTTAGTTAATCATGACTAATCTCCACTCCTATGTTCTCGTGAAATTTGGACCCGTATGCAATGACCATGGCTATTGGACAAGAGTGGACTTGTTGGATTTTGTACCACACCGGACGAGATACCTTACCATTATACTGTTTATTTTTAGTTTGCATTTTATTACATATCACTGTTCATTTATTTCCAGTTCTTACAGTTCTTGATTTATTACTTGCTCAGTGATATTAGCGTACTTGTTATTATCCTTTGATTGCATATGGCCCTAGATTTAAGAGACTACCGATTGTAGTGTATCCCATATACCTTGACACAGTTGTACCGCGAGGATGTGTGATGAGTGGCATGTAGAGGTCCTTGCATGTTGACTGATCACCCGTGTGCATGCGTTAGATCTAACTGTCAATAGTTGTATATTAGAAGACTTGACGGTTAGTAGTATTACATGGTTGTAGATGCGATATGATAGGTACATTGGATGAGAAGAACATTTCTTGTCGTATGGGCTTCGATTGCACTTCCCTTGTAATCCGGAAGCTCCGTGGAGATACGGGTATGTTTAGCCTCTCAGGTTTGCCACTGTCGTTTTTGAACGTCAAGAGCTTAGGTCACTGGTGTCCAAGTGGAGACTATACCAGATCCTATTTACAGCCCAGGCTCGCTCGACGAAAGGTTTGTTCTTAACTGTGTTCACTTTAGTACGGTTAGGTTACCTTATTTATGTCTTGTCACTTTCTTTGATATGACATATTTTATATTCAGTATTTATATGGCATGTTCTTCCTGTATCTTGTTACGCCCCTCTGAGGACCTGGTTATCTCGCCAGGTGTGTGCTCTTGTCTTTCGCAGGTGTTTAGCCATGGCCATGATCATCTCTATTTCTTCGAGGATGATTGCACTTTGATCGTCTTTGCTTCGCTCACCAAACTCTTTCTTTTATTATGTATTTTTTATAGTTGGTAGTGAATTTGTCTCCGTCTAACTACATGTACCAATGTGTAAAACTCCTAATTTCTACTATTTTTTATTTAAAATTTGTACTGATTTAAAATTTTGTATTATACGTCATGTAATCGTATTGTACGTCGTGTGCGAAGGTTCGTCTTTCGTAATTGCTCGACGAATGCGAATATGTGCGAGCGTACATATTTTTGAAAAACATTATTTTTATTATTTTTATAGTTTCAAAGAAATATATACAATAATTATTTCTAGCTATTATTTTCAAGTTTACGATTTTATTTATGAAAGCCTTTTCGTTTATAGCAGTTATTAATAATAAATAATATTCTTAGGCATACATATATTTCCAAAATATTTTGCTAGTTTATTTTAAATAAAAATGTAATTTTTGAGATTTATTAATATTAATATTTTATTATTCAAAAAGATATTTAACAATATTTATTATTTTTGAAATTATTATTATTGGTATTTTGAAAAATTATTTGAAAGTTATTGTGGCCATTTAAATCTTGATTTGATTTTTGGATTTATTTAATATCCATATTTGGAACTTGATTTATCCCTTGATTTGAGCTAAAATTTAATTAGATTTGAATTGGATTTGATTTGGATGTAGATTTATTGGATTGATTTAAATTAGTAACTTAATTATCTATTTTGGGTTTAAACAAATCCTAACCTTTATCTATTTGGAATTCCCACATCCTATAAATAGGCAGGTACTCATCCAAATTTTATTCTTCACACATTATTTTTTCCCCAAATCTACGTGCATCGTGTCTGTGTCCATCCAAATTCTTTTTCTACTATTTTTACATATACATTATAACCTCCTCCGTGTCGACAACCCCGACACGATTCATCTAAATTCCTAACCTATCCAAACCCGTCAACACCCCACCTTCCTTCTTCTCCTCCTGGCCAATCGTACCCCACAACCACAGACCACCAACACCACACACCCGACTACCCCAGCACCATCTTCATCACCACAACAGACCATACCAGGACCACCACCGGCACCATCATCAGCATCACCTACGCCACCGATGGACACACCACCACCACTGGAACCCCACCGGCCACCACCATGATAGCCCTACCGTCTCCCGGCCTTGTCCAATCCGCGACCACCAAATCAGAACCACCACCATCGGCCAACCAGCCGACCCCCGACCCAAAACCACCACCACACCCAAAATAAACACCAAAATTTCCCAGGAATTTTACCTGGCCGTGCTCGACCCAGACCACCGTGCTTCCGCGGCCTCGACCATCCGCCGCCGGTGCGTGCGCGCCTCCGCCGCGCGACGAGCAGCCCTAGCTGAAACCTTTTCCGCAGGTCGATCCCTCCGCCGCGCCCTTGCCGACCCGGCGTCGCGTCAGCCACCGATCGCTGCTCATCTCTCGCGCTCCTCTCCTCCGCCTATCCTTCTAGCCTCTCACTGCCATCATCTCGACCGCCCGCACTCCGAGCCCTGCGGAAACCCCCTCTGCTGCCCACCTTCCTCCCTCCGCCCAGAGCCGAACCCATCCGCCGGACCACCGCCTTCACCGCCCTTCCTCCGACTTCCCCCAAACCCTCCGCAACCCTCCGCTCCGTCGCCTGGCCTAGCGCGCCCCGGCGATCACCTCGCCTTCACCCTCTCCCAAACCCGCTCTCGATTTCTCCCTTTGTTTTTCTTTCTCTCTCCTCGCTCACTCTCTCTCAGTTAATCTCTTTTTTTCTCTCTCTCGCTGACATTATTACTCGTGTAATAAGTGAAGGTGGTTTCCCGAGAAGAGAAACCCTTTGTTGGCTGATTTTTATCATTTATTTTAATTATTATTAATATTTTTTGGTTGTTAAATATGATGAGTTTTTTTAGGAGAAGAGAACATCAGTACATGTACTGTACTGTTATTATTATTATTATTATTATTATTATTAGTGTGTTTTCATTAACAGAATATTTTGTAAGTACAATATTAATAATAATATTATATTATTATTCTCATTATTATTATTATTTTTGTCATCATTATTATTATTTGTTAAAGATAGTTATTATTTTATTTTTATTCTCATTATTTTATTATGATTATTGTTGTTGTTACTTGCAAAACCATCTATTTGCTAAATATTATTATTTATAAAAGTTTTAGGAAAATATATTTTTGACTAAAAGGAAACAACTATTTTGATTTTAGTTTGTATTTATAAATATTTTGGCAATAAAATAAATATCTATCTAGAGTCGTATCTTTACAAACTTAGAGTTTTTTTTTATCGAAATGATTTTTCTTGACTTAGGTTTTTTTTTTGTATTTTCCTTATAAATATTTTTGACTCATGAAAACTAGTTTTAGGAATATTCTCTAAAATTGTATATATTTTAATTATTTATCTAAAAATCCTTTAATTATTTTTCCGACCATGACTCAACTCCCTTATTCCTATTCCTCCGCCAATTTGAGACTACCATATGTCCAACCTAACCAATTCGACCCTTCTCGACCCAATGGAACCATCCGTGTCATCGTCCGAGATCACCTTGCATAGTAGTTACACCGAAGTCGAAGTTCGTGCCACATTGATTATCGCAGCACACCAGGCGCTCTACAAAGACACCTTGCCATTTGTTGTTTATTTATTTAGATCATATTTCATGCATTATTTATTTCTTTATGCAAAATAAACTGTGATACATGGCATAACCTGTTAGAACACTGTTCATTTATATTCTGCTATATATTATTTTCTTGCACATTAAACCAGATTTAAGGACTCCTTTGTGTGTTGCATTCATGGGCTTGACACGTTGTACCACGAAGTTGTGTGTCACAGGTAGAACACGGAAGTGCATGATTGGCTGGCCACCAGTACGTACAAGCCGTACGATAGGAATAACCGCTAATAGAGGTTGCGTGCTTAGTTTGACTTAGCGGTTATAGAGTTTATGTTGTGGATACAACAGAGTAGGCATTTGTTTTCCATGAATAAATTCCTTTATTTATTGTGTATCTGGGAAAATTACAACTTTGGGAGTCCGATCTAAAAGACGATCGCTTTATCCCGTAGACTACGCGAAGAAGGAAGCTCTCAAAATTTCGACAGCAGTTGTAGATATCTGTGTCTCTGTTACAACAAATGAGAAAAAGAACTCTATTTATAGAGTCAAAAACAATAACTGAAAAGATAACTACTTCACCACCTGTGCACTTGAAAAGTCACGCAGACTTCAAAAACATGCAGGGTTAGTGGGTAGTTACTGGACGTGGCCTGTAACTGTTGGACACATGGCATTCGTACATGGGTCGTGTGCAAGTTACTGGGCACGCAGGAGAGAGATCGGTGGCATGGCTGCCACGTACTCCGGTTGAGATGAAATCCACGCTATTTGTTGAGGCAAAATCCACGCAGATCGTTGATGATGAAATTCACGCAGACTCATTGAAGGCAAAATCCACACAGACTTGGGGAGAAGAATACTTCAGAATTCATGCAAGCCTTGAGGAGAAAAGCTCAAAAGTCACACAAGCTTGAGGAAGGGAAAAGTTCAAATTCACGAGAATGCCAGCTGTCTTGATTCGGCACGCTTCGCCTGACACAAAATCTCTGACATTGGTTACACTGTCAGTTGTATTAAATAAAGATAAGACCCATTAGTCACGCCACTTGGTGAAGAGTGAGTCTTGCTGAGGAAGATTTTGAGAATCACGCAGAAGACGGCTGTGATCTCTCAGTTCGTGCATACATAGCATACGAGGAGACATTCCTCGACTGTTGTGTTGTCAGTTATTATGACTCTGACACGCATGATGAGCTGTCTCTGCGTACTTTTGAAGAAATGGTCAGGCAAAACTCAGCGTGACTTTTATGCTGTTTCTGGATCACTCTGCGTGACTTTTAAACATGTTTCTGATCAACTCAGCATGACTTTCATTTTTAGGCCTACAAAACCCCCTTCAAAGTTTTTGAAAAATGATAAATTATTTTGAAATACTTTGAAATAGAGATGATAAAATGGGTTAAGTCACGCTGAGATGACTTTAATGAGAGATTTACTCCGAGATGATTGGGCTGTTGGGATTCTAGCTGTTAGGATCCTGTGCAAATCCCAATATCGAGGCAATAAAGACTTAGCCGTCGTTTAGAATTCCTTACGAGTCTATAAATAGACCATAAGTCATTCCTCTTATTCTTTACTTGCATTCCAGAGAGAATTTACAGAAGAGAAAGCTCCTTTCTTCCGACGAACTTTCCTTTTCCGACTTCTTCTTTTCTCCTTCACTGCAACAATGCGCCCAAGAAGTCTGATGCTCAAGCCAAGGAAAAGGCTCCTGCTTCGTCCTCGTACACTGCCACTAACAGACTGCCTGTCGCGAAACTTCGCACCCGCCTATGCAGCATAAGTGATGGGGATGAACACGAACTGTTTGAAGACGAACTCTGATGAAGGATAACTTCTGATGAAGAAGATGAACTCCACATAGATTTAGGGTTAAAAATAACCAAAATGATGAACTCAGAAATGTATCCCCCTTCTTAGGGCTAAGGATATTAATCAAGTATGCCCCCTCTTTAGGGTCGGCCATACTTCACATATTCGTCTTTTCGAAGCTCTGTGATTCACGCAAAGGAGCATGGCTCTCATGTCTCTGCGTGATTTTTCAAATTGGCAGAAATGTCAATGTATGGATAAATCACGCAGACTTTTGATAGTCATGTTGTGGATAGATTAGACTTGAACTGTCAGCGTGACTTTTGTCATTTTTACATCCATGTGACTTTGGCAATGTGTGACTTTTCACTCTAGTCTGTCTGGACTTTGCGTGACTTTGAGAGCTGTATGAGTTAATCTCATATGTGATTTTTGATCTTTGTGTGATTCCTTGCAGCGCCTACACTGAAGACTGAGATCGTTGTGAAGGAAGAAGTGTGCCGTTCGTCAAACAAAAGAAGTGACACCCATCAAGGAGGAACACATTTCTGATACAAAAGCAACTGTAAAATAAGAACTGGCATGCATCAAGGAGGAACACATTTCTGATGCAGAAGCAGTTGTAAAGGAAGAGCCCATGACTGAAGAAAGCAGCACTGGGAGTTCTGAACCTCTGGCTCTGGACGAGAATATACATCCTTTGTACCAAAATGGTTGAGGGAATGGCATATGCGTCGTTAAAATTAGGCTATCAATGTAATCTCTCAAATGTAATCTCTTGCTTCTTGTCACGCTGAAGAGATGAAAATGCGAATGTAACTGATTTTGAATCAAATAGAATGTCTTCATACTTTTGCGTGAAATAAATTGCCAAGATGAATCATCATAATGACCGTAATGAATGGACGAACCATCGATGAATGTAATAAATGAATGAACGAACCATCATAATGAATGAATCTCGGGAAAGGACGCGTCCCTTCGATTCTCGCAACCATATGCCTATAAATAGAGCATATATTTGAGTAGAGAGATATCAACATCATTCTTCTTCGATTACCATGTCTTCCAAAGATAATGAAGAAAGTTGAAGTCGTCTCCAAGGTTGACGAAGGCGCTAAAGAACGCCCAACTCCGCCGAAGAAGGAGACGGAGAGGGTTCGTCTGCTCCCAAGCCACCAAAGGATATTATAGATTTCTTGCTTGACCAGGGGAAACTGAAGAAGAAGAAGCAAAGAGGCTGGCTACCTGCCAGTTTCTGGTGCGATCAGGAAATTGTATTCGATTATGTATTTGGTCCTCCCTAAGTGTGAGAAAGACTATAGTGATCTTCCATGATGATGTACTCCTTTTCATGAAATAAAATCAACTTTCATTTATAAACTGATAATGTTTACAAATAGTTTCTTTTATTCATGTATATAGTTTCTTGAAGAATTTGTCTCAAAATAAACTCCGTTTAAGGAAACTTTGTTTATGATGTAGCTTCCCCACTTTGCATCAAATATACCTTTACTCATTGATCTTTAAACTCAGAAATCAGAAAGATTAAATATCATTTTCATAAATATGATACTTGAGATAGAAAATTCAGAGGTAATATGGACATGATTTTCTAGATATCAAATTTGTTGAGAAAACGATACAAAATAGAATACTATTTCCACTGGGGATAATAGATATCGAAATGATTCTTTAGAAAGAACAATACTTGGTATTTCAGATAGATGGGGAATGATGGGAGAACAATCTTGTCGGAAGTAAATATTAACATAGTACTTCTTCAAGAATTTTCCATTGATGGGCATCATAGTGGCTTTACCATCCAGAGTAGTGAGTTGATAAGCCCCATTAGAAAAGACCTTGTTCACAATAAACGGACCTTCCCATTTTGCATCAAACTTGCCTTTACTCATGTGCGTCATAGTCATCGGACGTCTGACAGTAAGAACAAGTTCTCCTTTTTGAAATGTTCGAATTCTGACTTTCTTGTTAAAAGCCCTTGAAATTCTAGCTTGATAGAATTCGATATTTTGTTGAGCAGACAACCATTTTTCATCCAGAGCTTCCAACTCTTGAAGTCGAAGACGATCATTATTCTCGGAGGTAAGTTCATTAGCGATTGCTATCCTTAAAGAAGGAATTTGAATCTCTAATGGGAGAACAGCTTCGCATCCATACACCAGAGAGAAAGGTGTACATTTAGTAGCATTACGAACTGTAGTGCGATAAGCCCACAGGCATTCACCAAGCTTCTCACTCCAATTACGTTTGTTAGTAGAAACAAACTTTTTAAGAGTTTAATGATGGTCTTGTTGAAAGCTTCTGCTAATCCATTAGCTGCAGGATTATATGCAGTAGAGGCCACATTATCAATCCGATGATCGTCGCAGAATCGAGTAAATTTCTGGCTGACGAACTGTGGTCCATTATCATGAATAATGCGTCGAGGAACACCAAATCTATAGATGACATGGTGTTTAATAAAACTGATAAATTGGAAGTCTTGACTTCAGATAATGGAATGGCTTCGGCCCATTTGGAGAAATAATCGGTTATTGCAAGAATAAACCGATGACCTTTGGATGAATGTGGATTGATTGGCCAATAATGTCCATGCACCAAGCTTCGAAGGGCCATGATGCTGCCGTCGGATGTAGAAATTCTGAAGGTTGATGGATGAAATCCGCATGGATTTGACAATTTGCACTTTCTTGATATTCGATGGCATCTGATACCATAGTTGGCCAATAATAACCCATCCGTCGAATACGGTCTTGAAGTTTTGGTCCAGGTTGATGCGCTCCGCAGATTCCATCATGTGCTTCACGAATAACTTGTTGGGCTTCATCACCGGCAATGCATCTAAGAAGTACCATCATAAGATCGACGATATAAAGTCTTTGTAGTATGATTGTAATAGAATCTGAGTGATCGTCGTCTGATAGATGCCGCCTCACTCGGATTATCTGGAAGAATAACATACAGTAAAATCTAAGAAAGGAAGTCTCCAATCTTTGTCCGTATTCTGATTCTCAGTTGCATGGGTGAAGATGAATTCCATACTGGAATCAGATGAAGAAGAAAATGATTTACGACCAAATCCGAATCCTCTTGTTGTATTGACATCATGAGATGATGATCCTTCAATGTCAAAGGAAGTCCGAGAGTCAGATTGTTCGAGATAGAATAATTCTCGATTGTAAACAACAATCATCTATTGTTGTCTAACTGGAATAGCTAATACCGCAGCGAGATTAGCAAGAGCGTCAGCTTCCGTGTTACATGCTCGTCTAACATGTTCGATGAAGAATTCCTCAAATGAAGAGGCCATAGATAAAGCCGCTCTATGATAAGGTACCAGATCTTGATGGCGAACTTCGTAAGTACCCCTTATTTTGACAATGAGTTTAAACTCCATACTTCCAAATGTTGAATATTTAGATGTTTAGCAAGCTGGAGACCAATGAGCAATGCATTATACTCAGCAACATTGTTCGAACATGGTTGATCGAGAGAATAAGCTCTTTGGATGGCAAGCCCTTCTGGCGATACAAGTACAATTCCAACTCCGGTGACAAAGTCACCATTGGGACCTATCCTTGAGGCTCCGTCAAAGAATAGACGCCAAGTAGGATCTTCTTCAGCAACTTGATTTGAATGTAGAACTTCATCTGGAATCTCATCGTAAAGTTTAGAATCTTCTGGAATTGCATGAGCTGCCAGAAAATCAGCAAGGGCCTGTCCTTTGACCGACTTCTGAGGGATGTAATGCATGTCATATTGGGCAAGTAGAATTCCCCAATTAGCCAATCGAGAATTCAAAACACTTGGCTCTTCATCATGACCCGTATGGGATTGATCCTGGAGATGACATGAATGGTCTGACCCATAATATAATGTCGTGTCTTTTGAACAGCAAACATCAAGGCTAGACATTCTTTTTCGACGGTGAATACCGAGGTTCAGCTCCGGTCATAGTGCGACTGAGATAGTAAATGGATCGTTCATGACCATCTTTATTCTTTTGAGCAAGTAATGCACCCAATGAATGACTCATGCTCGAGTGTATAGAAGGAATGGAATTCCTGAGTCGGGAGGTACCAGTACTGGGGCTCATCAGATATTGTTTTATGTCATCAAATGCTTTCTGACATTCATCATTCCAGACGAAAGAAACACCTTTCTTCATAAGTTTGTTGAATGGTCTGCAGCGTCCTGATAAATTAGAGATGAATCTCCTGATATAAGCGATTCTTCCTTGAAATCCTCGTAGCTCTTTTAAGGAGCGTGGAGGACGCATCTCTTGGATGGCTTTGATCTTCTCGGATCCACGTGTATACCTTTAGCGGTAGTGACGAAGCCGAGAAATTTACCACTAGAGACTCCTAAGAAGGACTTAGTAGGGTTCATCTTTAATTGATGCTTGCGCATTAGATCAAATATAGTCTTCAAATCTTGGATGTGATCCGTCTTTTGTCGACTTTTGACAGCAATGTCATCAACGTAGCATTCGACTGTTTTCCTGTGATGTTGACGGAATATAGTGCTCATAGCTCGTTGAAAGTTGCTCCTGCATTCTTGAGACCAAATGGCATAACTGTATAATAGTATGTACCAATCGGCGTCCTGAAAGAAGTGTGTTTCTCGTCATCTGGAAATATTTTAATCTGATTGTACCCGGAATACCCGTCATGAACGATCCGTTCAAAACCACAGGTATTATCAATCATGACATCAGTGATTGGAAGAGGGAACTCGTCTTTAGGACAAGCCGCATTGAGATTACGGTAGTCTATACAGACTCTGATCTTGCCAGTCTTTTTAAGAACAAGAACGATATTAGCCACCCAATCGGGATGTTGTTCCTCTCTGATAAACCCAGAAGCCATGAGTTTATTGACTTCAGCTTCAATTGCATCCATAATGTCTGGACGAAATCGTCGCTGTTGCTGTTTGACCGGTTTAGCATTCGGCAAGATATTAAGCTTGTGAGTTGCAATCTGTGGATCAAGACCCGGCATATCTTCATAACTCCAAGCGAAGACGTCGATGTATTCACGAATGAGTTTGATCATGTCTTGCTTATCAGTTTCTGAAAGACTTTTACTGATGAATATTGGTTTAGGGGATCCCTCTTCACCAACATCTATTTGAACAAGCTTGTCTTCAGTCGGAGGCTCTTTTTGTTCAAATCTGAATTCCCATCGATCATCTAATCTTTGGGCCCATTGTTCTGATTCAGGTGAGATTTCAAATTCGTCTTCGATTTCATCATCTTCCTCAGAACCATCAATGGAGACCATGTTAGAAGACACAATATCGTAGTAGAAGTCACCGATACTTGTATCTGAACCCCAAGAGGTGGTACTAGAAGAATCAGATCTCGTATCTTCATCAGATTCGGGATCTTCATGGATGATATTGATAAAGGGAGTAGGAGCGATGTAGCCCAATCCACATTTTCCTTCTATATTTTAGTGAAGGAATTCGGACAGGCATTTTTCTTCCTTTACCCTCATTAAGGCTAGTTCTGAAGTCATAGCCCATATTCTTGATAATGTCTTTGGATTGCTGACTATAACGACGTAATTATAACCTTCCGGTGTCATCGTCTTTGTCATCTTCTTCTAGATCAGAGGGATTCTGGGGCCCTTTGTAAAAGAATATTGGAATGTCTCCTGGATTTCTGCTGGGACTAGAAAATATGAAGTTTATACAGATTCTAGGGATACTCCCGTATGAAAAGTCTGTACAACTCCTATAGTGATTGTTCTTAAGTCATCTAATAGATGTAAATAATTATGAACATGATTTCACACATCAGTATACTGCAAAGACTGAGACATTTATTAAATTCAAAAGCAACAGTATTTACATGGGAAGAGGACTGAGTCTTAGAGATCTTAGCCAAATCAATGACTAAGGGGGGAGAAGAAGGAGAAGCTTTGTTCCATTAAGATCGATAACAAACGGCTCAGAAAAGGTGAGCTCCCTTTGAGATGGAAGAGTAGTCCGCCCTCTGACAGGGATTACTAGAGTATCCTGTCTTATAGGAGAAGATGCAGGAACCGTAGTACGCCCACTGACAGGAATGATCAGTGTGTCTTGAGCAGACAACTGAGGCAACGGAGAGATACGTCCGCTCACTGGAACAATGAAAGAACCTTCTTCAGAGGATGTAGAAGACTCTTGTAGAGTGATTCGACCTTTAACAGGAATGATCAAGGTCTCATTTTGAGGATCTTCTTGTTCCATGGCTTGTATTAATTTATATATTCCTCTTTGTACATCGGGAGTCACCAAAAAGCTTCAACCCCACGAAGGGATTTATATCAGCAATTTCCTTTCGTACTTATCCATTGCTATGTATTTGAAACACTGATGAAGAGTGGAGGGTACCACATTATTCTCATGAAGAAAAGGTCTTCCCAGAAGAATTGTAAGACCCTGCGATCTCAATCACATAGAAGGTGACTTTGGATCTGAAATCGCCTATCTGAAGCTTCAAATGAATCTTTCCCAAAGGCTCGCTTCGGCTTTGATTGAATCCCAAGATAGTAGTGACTGTCTTGGAAAGTTTATGAATAGGGATTTTTAATTCATCTAGCAAGCTCCTTGGCATTATGCTTATAGTAGACCCCGGATCGATGAGGATACGATCTATCTTCATTGTATCGATATAACCGGTATAGTAGAGAGGCCGATCATATCGATTATCCCAAGAGCATATCATCTTGTGTAAAGGTGATGTTTGGCATATCTCCAATACACTGTTGCAATGTAAGCAAGTGGCAGGTTCTGCATCTGGCTCCTTCAACTGGGCAAGAGCGTCAGCTTGAAGAAGTGCCTCACTTAACGTCTCCGAGTCTCTTTAGAAAGACGTAGAAGTTCAAAGAGAGACATTCTAGCTGGAGTATTAGCCAGTTGAGCTAGAATGTCGAAGTTGTAAGGCTTCTGAAGTCCAAGAGGAGGGGACTTCTTGATTGGCTTGTCGAAGCGAGCCTGTTGTTTGCCCTTCTCAAGAGCTGTAGGCTTGGAAGGAGTAGGTACCCCCGGTGTAGTAGAAGGAAGATGCAGTAGATGATTCTTCTTCAGGAAGAACATCTGAAGAATCTTTGACAGCTGGGGAAAATCTGGAATATCTTCAGGATCTTTGGAATAATCCTTTAGATAAGGCTTCCCGTTCTAGTAGCACCAGCAAGTGCTTCTGCTTCATCTTTGTCAGAAGTAGATCCAAGAGAAGTCATATGACATGACTTAGTCTTTCCAGCCTTCTTGGACTTCCGGGAAGAAGTCTTTTGAAGGGAAGGAGATTCAAAATCTGCCACAAGATCGGGATGAATCCACATGATTTCTCCTGTTTTCGTAGTAATGGGTACTAGATCTTCAGACTATGGAGGAAGAAGATTCACAATCTCAAGAGTCGCCTTGGGGATAGGAACAATCTCGCTTTCGAGGAGTTGAGGAGGGAAATCTCCGAACTGCATAGAGACGACGTTAGAGGTAACTCTTCTCTTTCGGAGTGAGGGTGATAGCTCCAGACTTGATCATCTCCTAGATCTTTCCTTTCAGTACATAACATGAACGAATTGTATGACCCAGCAGTCTGTGGTATGGGCAATATTTTGGATGATCTGTCTTGCCAGCTTCATCAGGTTTCTTCATTTCAGGTAATTGTATTTTATTACCTTCAGCAGACATTCGAAGATGCCAAGGACATCATCGTCATCAAAAGAATATTCTTCTCTAGGACGAGTGCTCTTCTTTGTTGATTTGAGGTAGGAGTAGTTTGAGCAGCCGATGCATCTTGATTCTAAAATTGACTTCAAGGGCTTCTTTTCCCTTGCGAGCATTGTTTTTATTGTTAGCATTCTGGCCTATTTCTTTAGGATTCATCTGTACTCCTAAACCTTTAAAGTTTCGACACTGATTTCTGCAGCTTTGGCACTTATTAAGAAAGAAGGCCAATCTTGGAATTGAGTGGATCTGTCCACATGCTGATGATTGGTAGCAAGTTTGATTTGTATGTGTCAATTGTGACAGCATCAGAGAGCCAAGAGGCATCTTCAGAGCTTCTCTTCGAAACGTTCAATGAAACTCTCAGTAGTTTCATTATTCTTCTACTTAATTCTGATGAGAGCTGACATAGTCATGTCATTTAGCCCTTCATAAAATCGTTCAAGGAAAATTGTTTGAAGCCGGCGAATGAGGTAATACACCCATCAGGGAGATCCTGTACCAGTCATAAGCTGTACCTTGAGACATCCAATAAACACCCGAGTAAGGAGGGCGTCACTTGGTTGTAATTGATCAGTCATCACTTCAAAATGATTGAGGAACTAACTTGGAGAAGTGGTTCCTCAAAGAGGAGATAGTAGGAGGCTTGTATTTCAGAGGATAAGATACTTGCTTCCATTCTATCGGATAAGGTTGTTTGATTCCCAACCTTTGTAAACCATCCTTCTGTTTGAATGCCTCGAATTGAGTTTTAAGATTCCTCAATTCCTCAGTGACAACTCCAAAGATTGTGGAGTTGTAGCTTGTAGAGAATAGTTCGGAGGAGGAACAACATTGTAAGCGGTACCCCAGCTCCTGAGAGACTAGGAACTGGTTGAGCTTGTTCAGGAATATTGGATTGAACTGCTGGGAACTTGTACGTACTTACACCAGTGTCAATTGGTATGGCTTCAGGTACAGTTTGTTGATTCTGTATCCGAGTTGCCATAAGTTCATACATGGACTTCATGGTGTCAGCTATAGATTTCATTTGCTGCTCCAAAAAAACAATCATTTTTCTTGAGGAGTCATAAAGAAGAGGGTTCATCAGTATTCTCACCCACCATATATGTTGTGACTGTTCGAGAAATTATTGATGAGTTAGTGGATGTTGTTTGTTTGAATCATTCTTTGAGTGTCAAGTCCTTTGTAGGAGAATTACCCCCAGTAGGAAGAGGTAGGAAGTTTGATTCTCGAGAAATTCAATCATCTTCAGGAATCAAAGTTCTTTGATTAGAGGCCTGGACTCTTGATCTGTGTTTCTGTATACACCATCTGGACTATCAGTTCTACCCCCAGTGTCCGAAGGGTCATGTTGACAGAAGCAAACAGAGGCTCATCTTCATCAGGTATAGGCTCACATGAATCCGATTGAAGATAGATTGTCGTTTAGTTTGACATCTGCATTGCATTATGACTCTAGGTGGAAGTCACATTCATGATCAGCAAGGTTATCATCCATTGACTGACATCTCATTGAATTATGACTCTTGGGTAAAAGTCACACTCAGCATGATCATGATCCACTGACATAGAATTATTCCTTCTCTTATGTTGAAGATGTTCTCGTAAATCTGTTTGTGAAGACATAGTTCTTGTTCTTGGATTTTAATGCTCTTGATTATATAGATAGTGATTAATATGAGCCACATAGTTTTTGGCATACTCTGCATCCGGATCTCTTAGTTCTGTTCCCGATTGGTGTGGTTTCTTGACACCAGAAGTGCTACCCAAACGGGACTGATTGAGTTTTGTTCTGATCAGTTGGAGGTAAAACATTAGTTTTGAAACTGGAGTTTTCTTTCTATTGATCTGGATATCTGCAGAGAAGGGAGAGTTGACCCCCCCCTTGATTAGGAGTTGGCAACAAACCAGTTTGCAGAGACAAATTCTGTGCCTCATTTGAAAAGTCGTAGAAGAAGACATTAAGAAATGTTTCTTCTTAGACTTAGTCAAATTTTGAGACAAAGAATGTCTAGAAGGAAGAGTAGTCAAAAGACTATTTCCTCTTCTTTGACTAACAAAACTGTTAGCCAAAGTTTCCTGAATAAAGACTGCAGGATCAGAAGAAACAAAAAGAATTGTTTCTCTTCGAAGGGACTTTATGTGAAGGAGTCATAGCAAGACCACCCCCAGTTTTAGCAGAGTTTGGTAATGAAGAAGAGATAGCTAAAGAGCTATTCTTCTCAGGATGTGTTGATGACAATTTAGCTAAGGAGCCAGTATTGTTAACTTGTGAAGTTCTGGCTAAAGAGCCAATCTTTGGTACGCACGCTGAGTCAGGAGAACTGACTTGGAAATACACGCTGAAACAGTTTTGGTTAAAGAACCTTTGCTGTTAGCGTGACTTTTGAATTGAGAAATACACGCTCGAACAGTTTTGGCTAAGGGCCAGTGCTGTCAGCGTGACTTTTAGATTTGGAAATACACGCTGGAATAGCTTGGCTAAGGAGCCAGTGCTGTTAGCGTGACTTTTAGGCAAGAAATGAGATTGCACGCTGGAACAGTTTTGGCTAAGGAGCCAGTACTGTCAGCGTGACTTTTGAGCACAAAGATTTGGCTAAGGAGCCATCATTGTTAGCGTGACTTTTGGTTGCTGTCGATTTCGAGCACACAAGAGTGTGCGTGTTGTATAGAATTCTTGACAGTGTTAGGAGTAGACACTGTGGCAGAGATTTCACACTGGTTGCCAGTAGACTCTTAGGAACGTAGATAGCTCGTCCCTTCGACTTGGCCGTGGTGATGGAGGCTGAAGTAGGCTTGCTACCCTTAGCCCGCTGCATTTCTTATAGGCGAGTTGATCGAATTGGATCAATCACCTTCTTCGTCGAGCCGATTGACGAAGTGTCGCATTGAGTTGTTACCATCTCAGAAGAGGAGATGGCTTTCCCAGCAGAGTCGCCAATTTGTTTTCCATAAATAAATTCCTTTATTTATTGTGTATCTGGAAAATTACAACTTTGGGAGTCCGATCTAGAAGACGATCGCTTTATCCCGTAGACTATGCGAAAAAGAAAGCTCTCAAAATTTGACAGCAGTTGTAGATATCTGTGTCTCTGTTACAACAAATGAGAAAAAGAACTCTATTTATAGAGTCAAAAATAATAACAGAAAAGATAACTACTTCACCACCTGTGCACTTGAAAAGTCACGCAGACTTTAAATACACGCAGGGTTAGTGGGTAGTTACTGGACGTGGCCTGTAACTGTTGGACACATGGCATTCGTGCATGGGTCATGTGCAAGTTACTGGACGCATGAGAGAGATCGGTGGCATGGCTGCCACGTACTCCGTTGAGATAAATCTACCGCTGATTTGTTGAAGGCAAAATCCTGCAGACTCGTTGATGGTGAAATTCACGCAGACTCGTTGAAGGCGAAATCTACGCAGACTTGGGAGAAGAATACTTCAGAATTCACGCAAGCCTTGAGGAGAAAAGCTCAAAAGTCACGTAAGTTGAGGAAGGGAAAAGTTCAGAATTCACGCAGACTGCCAGCTGTCTTGATTCGGCACGCTTCATCTGACACAAAATCTCTGACATTGATTACACTATCAGCTGCATTAAATAAGATAAGCCCATTAGTCATGCCACTTGGTAAGAGTGAGTCTTGCTGAGGAAGATTTCGAGAATCACGCAGAAGACGGCTGTGATCTCTCGAGTTCGTACATACGTGGCATGAGGAGACATTCCACGATGTTGTGTTGTCAGTCATTATGACTCTGAATGCATGATGAGCTGTCTCTGCGTGACTTTTGAAGAAATGGTCAGGCAAAACTCAGCGTGACTTTTATGCTGTTTCCTGGATCACTCTGCGTGACTTTTAAACATTTCTGATCAACTCAGCGTGACTTTCATTTTTGAGGCCTACAGCATTGGGCGGGAAGTACATATCCTTAGCGTATGGGCTAGTTTACACATTTCCTTGTGACCGTGCGCACCACCGAGATGCGGATTGACGACCCCTTATTATTGCTGGCCACTGACGTTCGTGGAATTTATGCCTGAGGCCCCTGGTGCCCCAAGGGGGGACTATGCCGATCCTATTTTTAGCCAGGGCCCATGCGTTGGAAGATGTACTTAAGCTGCATTCACATAGAATGGTAGGCTACCCTATCCATTAGGTACGAGTACTTTTGGTTTGGGTACTTGTATCTGACCGTGGCTTGGAACAAAACTTGTCGCGATTAGTTCGTCACATCTTGTCCTTGTTTGGTTGTAGGTGTGACTTACTACTTCGATGAGAATATGAACTTGTTGGGGTCCGCATACCATATTGGATTTTAGTATGGAAAGATACGTCACGTGAATTAGTTTACCATCTCCTATCCTTGTTTGGTTGGGGGAATGGTACGCTCGTTCAATTTGCGTCTTGTACCATGTTATAATTTGATTTACTTTTGTTTGAGCAATATTTATTCAGTTTATATGGCATGATATTATGTGTCTTGTTACGTCCCTCTGAGGACCTGGTTATCTCTCTAGGTGTGTACTATTGTCTTTCGCAGGTGCTCTAGCTATAGTCATGACCAACTCTATTCTTCGAGGATGATTGCGCTTGGATCGTCTTCGCTTCGCTCGCCAAATTCATTTATTTACTCATGTATTTTTCCTTTACTTGTTGGTAGTGGATTTGTCTCCGTCCAACATATTGTATCAAGATAATTCATTATCTCTATATGATGTCTTTTATTCATTTATTTGTGTGGATGAGATTAGTTATGGTTCTACTGCATTTTACAGCTTATGTATTTATACGAGGCTTCCATATGTTGGAGTATACTTTGTATGAATACAGCTGGCATGTCTACGTTCCTAGTCCTACGTATTTTGGGACTGGGGTTACATATTTTTATGGTGGCCCATGCAGGTCAAGATAAATTGTTTGGTACTTTACCGTACCAAGCAAGCATGCGTATAGGATTAGAAGTCTAGGATCTCATCTACATACTTGACCTCTTTCCTTGATTTTATCTACCGTTGATTCATCAATTGCATCTTGCTTGCTTTCCTTCCATCCCTATTCTTATCTTCCCTTCGTGCTTGCTAGAGATTGACCATACTAGTTAGATGTCCCAAACACCATTAGTTTAATTCTTTTAAGTTGGGTAGAATACCTTATGACCTAGCAACCCTTGTCCTAGTGACCTATATTAGCAAGTTTACTTAGATTCTAGAATCTAGAGGACCCTAGCCCGTCTAGTCAACCAAGGACTTGGACAAGAATACTAGGACGACTGTATAAAGACCATCACAGGACATGACGTAGAACCTTTAGAAGTTTGACTATTCCGTCTCTCAATTTTAAACTTACGTGCCTATAATTTCACTCTTTTGACAAATGTTGCTACTATAACCTAGATTTGCAAGTTCATTGATTTATCTAGCTTGTTCACGACATATGTTATTGGAAGAGCTCCCACTAACGTATCGTCTAATCAGAACCGATGCATAATGGTCGATCACCAAGTGCACTTTGGTTCGCTTCTATATATCGTTCTACGGGATGGGGACATAGCTAAACTTGCCCTCTGGAATCCCATCCACGACTGCCTTGAAAATTCTTTTTGAAATTATTCGGTCACCTTTGAATCACGTATTTGTATTCGATAACGCCTCCTTCGAACTCTAACTTGCTTTCGTCTTCACCTATTTTAGAAGGACGAAGGCTTTATACTAGAACTTTCTCTAGCCATCCTATCGATTACGACCATATCGTATAATTTTCCGATGATCTGATCACAATTTCTTATGGCATGATTTTGTTATTGATTGTTCCTCATCGATACCCCTTCTGTCTTCTCACCCCCTACGAATTCTTAATTTCGAGGACAAAATTTTTTAAGTTGGGTAGGATGTAAAACCCCTAAATTTCTACTATTTTTTTATTTACAATTTGTACTGATTTAAAATTGTATTATACGTCACGTAATCGTATTAACGTTGTGTGCGAAGGTTCCTCTTTCGTAATTGCTCGACGAATGCGAATATGTGCGAGCGTACATATTTTTAAAAATATTATTTTTATTATTTTTATAGTTTCAAAGAAATATAGACAATAATTATTTCTAGCTATTATTTTCAAGTTTACGATTTTATTTATGAAAGCCTTTTCGTTTATAGCAGTTATTAATAATAAATAATATTCTTAGGCATACATATATTTCCTAAATATTTTGCTAGTTTATTTTAAATAAAAATGTAATTTTTGAGATTTATTAATATTAATATTTTATTGCAAAAAGATGTTTAAAAATATTTATTATTTTCAAAATTATATTATTGGTATTTTGAAAAATATATTTGAAAGTTATTGTGGCCATTTAAATCTTGATTTGATTTTTGGATTTATTTAATATCCATATTTGGAACTTGATTTATCCCATTGATTTGAGCCAAAATTTAATTAGATTTGAATTGGATTTGATTTGGATGTATATTTATTGAATTGATTTAAATTACTAACTTAATTATCTATTTTGGTTTAAACAAATCCTAACCTTTATCTATTTGGGAATTCCCACATCCTATAAATAGGCAGGTGCTCATCCAAATTTTTATTCTTCACACATTATTTTTTTCTCCACAAATCTACGTATATCGTGTCTGTTTCCATCCAAATTCTTTTTCCACTATTTTTACATATAATTATAACCTCCTCCGTGTCGACAACCCCGACACGATTCATCTAATTCCTAACTATCCAAACCCGTCAACACCCCACCTTCCTTCTTCTCCTCCTGGCCAATCCGGCACCCCACAACCACAGCCTACCAACACCACACACCGACTACCCAGCACATCTTCATCACCACGACAGACCATACCAGGACCTCCACGGCTCCATCATCAGCATCATCTACGCCACCCGATGGACACACCACCACCACTGGAACCCCACCGGCCACCACCACGATAGCCCGATACCGTCTCCCGGCCTCGTCCAAACTGCGACCACCAAATCAGAACCACCACCATCGGCCAACCAGCCGACCCCCAACCCAAAACCACCACCACACCCAAAATAAACACCAAAATTTCCCAGGAATTTTACCTGGCCGTGCTCGACCCAGACACCGTGCTTCTGCGGCCTCGACCATCCGCCGCCGTGTGCGTGTGCGCCTCCGCCGCGCGACGAGCAGCCCTGGCCGAAACCCTTTCCGCTGGTCGATCCCTCCGCCGCGCCCTTGCCGACCCGAGCACCGGCGTCAGCCACCGACCGCTGCTCATCTCTCGCGCTCTCTCCTCCGCCAATCCTCCCAGCCTCTCACTGCCATCATCCCCGACCTCCCATACTCCGAGCCCCGCGGAAACCCCCTCTGCCGCCTTACCTTCCTCCCTCCGCCCGGAGCCGAACCCATCCGCCCGGACCGCCGCCTTCACCGCCTTTCTCTCCGACTTCCCCCAAACCCTCCCGGCAACCCTCCGCTCCGCCGCCTGGCCTAGCGCGCCCCGGCAATCACCTCGCCATCATCCTCTCCTAAATCCACTCTCGATCTCCCCTTCGTTTTTCTTCTCTCTCTCTCGCTCACTCTCTCTCACTTAATCTCTTTTTTTTCTCTCTCTCGCTGACATTATTACTCGTGTAATAAGTGAAGGTGGTTCTCCTGGAGAAGAGGAGAACCCTTTGTTAGCTGATTTTTATTATTTATTTTAATTAATTATTTATTGGTTTTGTTAAATATGATGAGTTTTTTTAGGAGAAGACAGCAGTACATGTACGGTAGTGTTTTTATTATTATATTATTATTATTATTATTATATTAGTACATTATTAGTGGTTTTCATTAACAGAATATTTTTGTAAGTACAATATTAATATTATTATATTATTATTATTTTATTATTATTCTCATTATTATTATTATTTGTCATCATTATTATTATTTGTTAAAGATAGTATTATTATTATTATTCTCATTATTTATTATATGATATTGTTGTTGTTACTTGCAAAACCATCTATTTGCTAAATATTTTATTTATAAGTTTTAGGAAAATATTATTTTTTGACTAAAAGGAAACAACTATTTTGATTTTAAGTTTGTATTTATAAATATTTTGGCAATAAAATAAATCTATCTAGAGTCGTATCTTTACAAACTTAGAGTTTTTTTTTTGCCGAAAACGATTTTTCTTGACTTAGGTTTTTTTTGTATTTTCCTTATAAATATTTTTGACTCATGAAAACTAGTTTTAGGAATATTCTCTAAAATTTATATATTTTAATTATTTATCTAAAATCCTTTAATTATTTTTCGACCATGACTCAACTTCCTTATTCCTATTCCTCCGCCAATTCGAGACTACCATATGTCCAACCTAACTAATTCGACCCTTCTGGATCCAATGAACCATCCGTGTCATCGTCCGAGATCACCTTGCATAGTAGTTGCACCGAAGTTGAAGTTGCCACATTGATTATCGCAGCACACCAGGCGCTCTACCAGGCAAGACACCTTGCCATTTGCTTTTATTTATTTTAGCTTATATTTATGCATTATTTATTTTCTTTATGCAAAATAAACTGTGATACATGGCATAACCTATTAGAATTTACTGTTCATTTATATTCTGCTATGTATTATTTTTCTTGCACATTAAACCTAGATTTAAGGGACCACCTTTGTGTGTTGCATTCATGGCTTGACATGTTGTACCACGAAGTTGTGTATCATGTAGAACACGGAAGTGCGTGATTGGATGGCCACCAGTACGTACAAGCCGTGCGATAGGAATAACCGCTAATAGAGTTGCATGCTTAGTTTGACTTAGCGGTTATAGAGGTTTACTGTTGTGGATACACAGAGTAGGATTGGGCGGGGAGTACATATCCTTAGCGTATGGGCTACTTTACACATTTCCCTTGGACCGTATGCTCCACCGGAGATACGGGTTGACGACCCCTTATTATTGCTGGCCACTGACGTTCGTGGAACGATTATGCCTGAGGCCCCTGTGCCCCAAGGGGGGACTATGCCGATCCCATTTTTAGCCAGGGCCCATGTGTTGGAAGGATGTACTTAAACTGCATTCACATAGAATGGTAGGCTACCCTATCCGTTAGGTACGAGTACTTTTGGTTTGGGTACTTGTATCTGACCGTGGCTTGGAAGAATAACTTGTCACGGATTAGTTTATCACATCTTGTCCTTGTTTGTTGTAGGTGTGACTTACTACTTCGATGAGAAGGTATTGAACCTTGTTGGGGTCCGGATACCATATTGGATTCATAGCATGGAAAGATACGTCACCGTGAATTAGTTTACCATCTCCTGTCCTTGTTTGGTTGGGGGGATGGTACGCTCGTTCAATAGGTGCGTCTTGGACCATGTTATAATTTGATTTACTTTTATTTGAGCAATATTTATTCAGTTTATATGCATGATATTATGTCTTGTTACGTCCCTCTGAGGACCTGGTTATCTCTCCAGGTGTGACTATTGTCTTTCGCAGGTGCTCTAGCTCTAGTCGTGACCATCTTAATCTTCGAGATGATTGCGCTTGGATCGTCTTCGCTTCTCTCGCCAAATTTATTTATTTACTCATGTATTTTTTCTTTACTTGTTGGTAGTGGATTTGTCTCCGCCCAACATATTATATCAAGACAATTCATTATCTCTATATGATGTTTTTTATTCATTTATTTGTGTGGATGCGATTAGTTATGGTTCTACTGCCTTTTACAGCTTATGTATTTATACGAGGCTTCCATATATTGGAGTATACTTCGTATGAATACAGCTGACTGTCTACGTTCCTAGTCCTACGTATTTGGGACTAGGGCGTTACACAATGACATTTCATAGTTGATTATATAACATCTTTTATTCTTTCATTTTTGGATGAGATTAGTTACCATGGTTTTACTGCATTTTCACTACAAAAATACAACGATTTAGCGACGGCCCTATCCGACGCTAGTTAACATTAGCGACGGATTACCGACGGATACTGGCTGAAAAATCGTCGAGAATAACCTCATCTCAAAACACATCCGTCGCTAGTCATCGCTTAGCGACTACTTAGCGACGGATTACCGTTGGCTGCATCAAAAGTTAGCGACAGCTAGCCGACAGTTTCCCGTCAACTTCGACAGTTTAAAATTTATTATAGCAACATTTAGCGGCGGACAATCCGTCGCTAAACCTCGTTAATGCGTATCAGAGGGTTCTGATATGCAAAATCAGTCGCTAATCCGTCACTAGCCTCGTTGGATTAGCGACGGATAGTACGTCGATAGGCTTCTGGATATCTTCCATATTTCTAGAACCTGAGTGACGAGAAATACGTTCCATTTTGTCGCTCGGTGTTTTTCCAGAACCAGGCCGACGAAAAATCCGTCACAATCTATAGCTATCCTGTAATTTATACAGTTAGCGACGGATAATCCGTCGCTATCCTGTCACGAGTCCGTCGCTAACTGTAACACCTCGTTGGATTAGCGATGTAGCAACAAATAATCCACCGCCATGCTTCTGGCTATCTTCATATTTCCAGAACCTGAGCGACGGGAAATTCGTCGCCATTCCGTCATGAAGTATTTTTCCAGAACCAGGCCGACAAATAATCCATCGACAATCCGTCGCTATCGTGTAATTCATACAGTTAGCGACGGATTATCCGTCGCATCCTGTCGCAAATCCATCGCTAACTGCTATATTTTTGAATTTTTTTGCAAGAAACAGACTATTTCCTATATGTACAACATATCCAACATCCAGCATACACTAATATAACATATCCAACATCCACCATACACAAATATAACATATCCGACATCCAATATATCCAAAAATATCCATATTGCCAACTCAATATCTCCAAACATCCAATATATCCAACATACACAAAAATATCTAACACAATAACCAGTAAAATATCCAACACAATATCCCAACATACATAGCAAAATATCCATAAACAAAATCCAACATAAACAAAATATCCAAAATAACCATATCCAAATGTCTAAATGTCCAAAAATAAACAAAATCACTGAGAAGGAGGAGGTAGATCGTCTCGTGCTCTCTCTCTCGCTTCCACTCTGCGTATATAATGCTCCACCATGTGTGCCGGCACTTGGGATAAGACATGGTCTGGAGCGTAGCTGGTCTGGCGATATCATGTCAAGGAGCACCACGATAGCAGCATCTGGTACCAGGTGGGCGGAAGAGCGGTCAAAAGAAAGCCATCTGGTAGAAGAAGGACCAGGTCGATTCGAAGTACCGACAGCAGCAGTAGACGGAGCGACAGCAGACGGACCATGAGCAGACGGATCAGGAGTAGAAGAAGGATGCGGATAGTACCCCAGCACTATCGACCGCAAATCCGACACCACCATGGCAAGAGTCGCAAGCTGCGTCCTCACATCGTCTGCGGGGGGTGCGGGAGGAGGCGGAGGCGGTGGATATCTCGGAGTCGACGTCTGTAAAAAATTTGCCATGGAACCTAAGCCGCATAGGCGCCCTTTCCTAAAGCCGTCGACGGATTCTATGAACACGTCGTCGTAGCGAGCGATCATAGAAGAGGTCGTCTGGGTGGGCGTTGTTTCGCCGATATCCTCGGCAGGGGCTCAATCAGACGGAGTGCCTCACGATACGCAGCCTATCCACATGAATGTGTTTATACTATAAGTTTTTCTAAGTTATAATCTAAATCCATGTTTTCCTAAGTTATAGTTTTAATCCAAAGTTTATCTAATTAAGTTAACAAAATTATATTTCTAACATAAATCTCATAAACGTAAGTACTTACATCAGTCTCCTGGGCCCTCGCGTCGATGAAGCTTCCGTTCTTCCGCCTCTTGTGCGTATGCACGAATACTTCGCAAGCAGTGACCGCCTCCACCTCTCTTCCCTCCTTCACTGCCTGTTGGGCCCGCATACGTAGAATTTAATTAACTTCGTATATTAATAGTATCGAATTAAATAGTAGAATGAATTTGTGGTATCTCACCAAATCTGCACGCATCAATGCGTGGGGTCTTGATCCCCCCGTATGCAGACTCGCGGCCCGTCTATTCGCCTTGGCTTTCCCTAATTTTTTCTTGTATTGAGGAGTATCTATCTTCTCCAACATCTCCTCATAGTACTCCGCCCGGATCCTGTCCTTCTTTGTATGTGCCGTACGAAGGTCGTACACCGTATCTCATATCTTCTTCCCGACGGTGGCTTTGTAGGTCCTACAGATCGCCTCCTCACGATGGGAGGCCACCAGAACGTCCTCTGACACACAAATTCAAATATTACATAATTAAAAAAATAATAATTAAAA
>JANAVB010025800.1:25097761-25122761 GCA_029216955.1 Iris pallida
ATAAAAAAATATGTATATGTATGTATATATATAAAAAAATATATAAAAATAAATCTATATATATATAATATATATATATATATAATATATGTATATATAGGAATATATATATGTGAAAAGAGGTATATATATGAGTATATATAAGGAATTATATATAAAAGTATATATATCTAAAGATAACACCCCTGTTTAAGCAAAAAATAAAAATAAAAAGGAAAAGACTACTTTTCACGTGAATAGTAGTCTGAAGAAGCCCGCCCCTTTAGTTTTCGTTCCGCAAACAAAACGATAAGCCTATATTTCCTTCTGATTTTTGCAAATTCTAAACCAAATCCTTCCTATATTCCAAATCCGAACACACCCCTAGAGATTGGACTAAATTCTAGTTCAAATTTGGTTAAATCCATTACAAGCCTACTCGAACTCGAAAATTCAAAACCCGTAGTATACATAAGAGCGGAAATAGGATTCCACAAATCCTCCATCGAAACCTCTCCAAAACCCCAACCCACCTTCACTAGAGCCTCCCCAAAATTAGCACGCACAGGTCTAGCAGCCTGCACGTCTGCGTCGCCCGCTGCACCGTCGTAAAGCCCCAACCCGACCGCCAGGATAGAGCCAACTCTGTTTTGCACAGCCACGAGGTACCCTCTTTGTCCTTCTCATTTCTTCGTGCATAGTTATTACGTTTCGAAACTGTAAGTTCCTGTGTACAGACGATATATCCCTCTAGGATCCCCATCAGTTGGAATCGTATAGATACCAAGTGTATCGCTAAAAATTTGAGGCAAAGTTGGAGAAAAACTGTTCTCTGAAACAGTAAAACTTCCCCAAAACCCCCAACTTGGAAGACTGTTTATGAACCACACATGTCGAATTTCTAAAAACTAGTTTTTACAGTTGTAGATAACCTATAGGAGAGTAAAAACCTTCTCGTAGAATTAAATTTCATCCAGTATACAGAAAGTTAATTGCCATTGAAAATCAAGAAAATCTGTTTCAAAAACTGTGAATTCAGAAAACGTTTCTGATACGGCTGCGTTCCGACAAACCGGACGACGTGGTCGCAACCCACAAGCATCGAAAGGCGCGTATGGATGTTGTCGACGTGTAGGAAATGATGGAACTTGATTTCGATGTGCGTGCGCAACGAAATTAGTACGTATCTGTCAAGATACCCCGTATCGAACCTTTTGCAAACTAGCCCATAACTTTGTGCACGTTCATCGTATCAAGATGAAACTTGTGCCAACAGGACCGTATCATTTTTTGGTCATGTGTGCCAAGTTTGGTCTGATTCTGAGAAGGTGACCGGAATGCCAATTTAGCGGGCCCGTGACCGATCCAACAAGCAAATTTGTGTACGGCCCACCGAAATCCAAATTTGGACATACGGTTGGATTCGTCTCATCAAACTGGACCCACAGACATGTAGTTTGATGACTTTAGAGACCGTAGATATTGGCACACATTTCGGTGCAAAATGGGTCCAACGGCGGACATCGTTTTGAACCAAAATTTGATTTTTCCCTAATTCCAGAATTACAATTTTGGACAGGTATTTCCTAGATATATCTTTCACACTGGTAACGTTCTTGATCTTTATTTCAACATCCGGAGTCGTTCGTAGATATTGAGATTTATTGCTGACGTGATTGATTGCTTGGAGTTGTTATTTGCACTGCCAGGCAAGATACCTTGCCACTTACTATGTGATTTACTTATTCTTATTTTCAGTTATTTATATTCAGTATTATTATCTATGTTAGTATTATATCACTGTGCGTCCATGTCACACTGGGTGCAAGCGACTTCATCGGTCGTTTTACTGCTTTTGGTTTTATTCTCTTGCATTGACTTAGCCTAGTGACCACCCAGTTATGAAGGTATTGATATACCTCATTCGGCCTTGACACATGATCATTACGTTGTGAGTCACATGTAGGACACGTACTCACATAGTCGACTGGCCACCGATACTATGAGACGTACGACGGTTAGGAGTAACTGCCAATAGAATTGCATACTAGTAGACTTGGCAGTTACTAGAGGTTCCTATGAGTCATAGATATGACCCTACTAGGCATTGGGTGGAGAGAACAGTTCCTTAACGTATGGGCCACGAATGCACTTTTATATTCCTGATCATGCTGGCCTCTAATATTCGATGAATGTTATGCCTTGAGGTCCTTGGCATCCTGGTGGGACCATATCTGAGTTTTCTGCAGCCAGAGTGCCCGTGTTGAAGGTTTGTTCTTAACTGCATTATCACTGTAGAACTGGCAGGCACCCTATTGCATACATTCCTTTCTATTCTATTATATATCACAGTTTATATGGCATAGTATTTTCTTGTATCTTGTTACGTCCTCTATTTTTTGCAAGAGTACCGTACGGCATTGGATCCTTCATACATTGATGACGAGGCATCTCCTGCTGATTTCTAGTTTATTTATTCATTGAGACATTTAGTGGACATTTTATGTCTTTTTCTTTCTATTTTGCGGAGGTTGGGCTCTGATCATTTGAGACTATTTTTCATAGCGGTTTGGAGTTGGTATGTCCACCCGGCTATCTTTTAATACACTTATTTATTTTTGACTCTTATATCTTCTGTGTTAGGCTGTGATGATATTAGATTATTATATTATGCCTGTGATTATTTTATATATATACAGCTTATGTATGTATACGAGAATTCTATATATTGGAGTATTCTTCGTATATGTGCAGCTGGCATGTCTATGTACTTGGTCCTAAGTATTTGGGACTGGATATTACATATTTTTGTGGTGAGCCATGCAGGTCAAAAATATTGTTGGGTTGCATTACTATGCCCAACAAGCCTGTATATAGGAATAGGAATAGTATCTCACCAGAACTACTACCTCCTTTGACTTCCAATCTTTTCAAAATTTCTTTGATTACTTGAACTTCCTCATATGTAATCTTTCCTAATATCCTATTTTCTTTGTACCAACAGTATGAATCTAAGAAGCAGATGCTCTTCTACCTTGGCCCTCACATCTGGTGAATAGGCTACTACCCGGAGGGACAGAATCCTCTGATGACTCCGGTGGCACCGTACCAACCAGGACAGTCGCAGCCTATTACGACTTCGACGACGGTGCACCCAAAGATCATAGCACCCACAGTCGCCAGCTGGGCAGACCACTACCATGTTACCGGAAGGGAATGTACCATTGCCTCCACTACTGTCACACCCTGACCTGGAATCACCCAAATCATCGTCCTCGTAGGAGGTATGATGCCGCACGAGCATGGAGTTGCGCTTATGCAAGGCAAGATGACATGTTCTCAAAATGGTTTTCTTTGATTTGATATTAGCAAACAGAAAAACAGAGAATACGAAACAATTCTCTTTGCTGATAATAATCTGAGATTACGAAGGCTTTCAATAGCCCAACTAAAATTGCCAGGTTGGCTATAACACTCAAGTTCTCTCTTGTCCACAAAGGATTTCACCTTTCCATACATCATGCCGTCTATATCTCGGTCACATCAATCCTGTTGCAAGTTCGAGCGTTAATACGATCACACGCTTCAAACGCTATGGATTCCTGCTCTGCACGATCAAGCAAAACTTACCGCGAGCAATCCATTTCAACACCCTGCATGAAAGCTGGGGAGGATCGGTAGGTTTTCCTTACATGTACTGATGAAAAGACCCACTTTCTAAACAGACATTTAGTATTTATAGAATCATGCAACTCAGCTTATGATTGCTATATTTCCTTAGGGTCGATTTATGGAATGTTTGAAAACGGTAAAAGCATGTTATCATAGCAAGCATGTTATTAGAATTTAATAGGCAAATAGGCAAGCAATCTCGTGTTCGTTTCATGGGTGCAACTTTTACCAACATAAACGCACTCGCCATTGTACCGACGCAAGGTAAATATACCCCATTCCTTCCCTGTCATGTTATAAGTTGTCTCTATACAGGATCTATGTGTGCAGGGTATATGTGCTGCACTTTCAATCCATTATTCCTTAACTATATGAAGCTCGTTGGCATATTCGTATCAGAATGGACTAAAAGTTTTTCTTTTCTTTCTTTCTTTCTTTCTTTCTTTCTCTCTTCTTTTCTTTTTTCTTTCTCTTCTTCTTTTCCTTCTTAAATTGGAATCCCGGTGCTTCACGGGTTGGGTTGCTATCCCAAACAACCGAAGACATACCGAAGGCTCATCTTTTGCGGCTTTTCACATCTATAATCGGTGGTTAGTCGTCATACAGATGTGCGTCCATCAAAGATTATATCCCTCCTAGGCTGTAACCACCACTTTTCTAAAAATAAGGATATTTGGTAATTATATGATTTTATTTTTGGATTAATTTATAATATTTTAATTGGTGTTGTGTTAGTAGTCGGTTTAACCTTAGCTAACCATGATTAGAGACTAACCATGGCATTAGAAACCTAATTACCTGTCACACTCATTTTTCTAATTAAGGGTATTCTAGTCATCATGTGCTAAATTGAATTTTCTTATTTTTATTAATTAAATAGATTGGTGTGTGGTTTTGATTGGTGTTTTGGGTAGTAGAAGGTGGCATAACCTTAGTCAACCTTGATTAGAAGCCTAATAATGTAATTAGATTTATTATTGAATTTTTGGATTTAATTTAGAATTATTATCTATTTTTAAGAATTATTTATGTCATTTTTTAGCTATTTTTCATTAAGCCTTTAAGCCTTTTTGTCAATGGGCATTTTTAGCAACTTGAGGAGTGCTTGGCCCATGACTAAACCCTAACCCTAATACCCCCATGCTTGGTCGGCCAAACAGAGCAGGCCACCCTTCTCATTGTGTAGAAAACCTAACCTCCTTCACAAATCCAAAACCCTAGTTTTTTTTCCTTCTATTCCAAAGGCCCCATTCTTTCGTTTCTCAACCAAATCCTTCCAAATGAAGTGCGTGTGACCGTTGGGTGGAGGAGAACTTGCTGGAGACTTGCTAGCAAGGGATCGGAGGCGTTTGATCAGAGGAAAGCGGCATCGACGTGTTTTAGAGGCTTGTTTCATTGAGTTTTGACACTCAATAAGTAAATCACTTTAAACACTTGTTAATTCCATTTTTTTCATAGATGCATCCATATAGGTACCCCCAGACTTCTGCAAGAAGTTTGGTAGGTTTATGATTTTGTTTGATAGCCGTATTGGACACGTGTCGGTCCTATGGAATATGTGTTCGATGAAATGCCACTTATAACTGAAAATTATTATTTTTCGATTCTATTTTTACAAATTTGTTGCTAATATTATTTGTAACAACTTTCATGAAGACGGATCTGGAATCGACACGATTTCAGTGTTCAAATCGGACACGGACACGCGTACACGAGGCCCGTGCACAACCCCGTGAATGCCCTGCTGTCCGAGCGTCGTAACTTGACGCACAGGGCTTCGTTTTGCGTGAAATGTTTTGGGCGTGTGGGGGCAACCTCTGCCCATATGCTCCTAAAATTTTATGACATTTTGTGAAGCGTGCGCGAAGAAATACAATACGTACGGTTTAGCCCGCACTGTGCACACGACTGAAAAGTGCCACTGACACGGCCTTCGTACGCGAACACGATGCATTGAGGACCAGTTTCAGGAGCACGAGCATATAGCCCTATACCTGGGTTACCCAAGGACTCGATCCCGAGACACAGCATGGCTTCAATCGTGAGCCACGTGGTTCGACACGCGCCCACGGGCACGCACGTGCGCGCGCATACAGGCCTCACGGGATCGCGTGTCCTATGTCGCGTAGACATGACATGGTGTCATGTCAGTGTATCCTAGACCTATCCTGGGACCCTACCTAGCTACGTTCACGAGCACGAGGCTTCTCCCGTTGTGTACGACGTTCAATCGGGCGAAACGCACGTGCACATACACGTTCTAACTTGCGTATCCGGTTTTTTTGATATGCACTACGTGGAAATGATACGGACACGGGTTCGACCTCATGAGTACCCAAGTACATCACACACATAGACACCTTCGTGTTTGCTATGTTTCGCGGGCTCTAGTTGGATATTTTGAGATTTGGGTCGTGAGTTGAGTTTTCGGGTTCGACTATATATATATATATATATATATATATATATATATATATATATATATATATATATATATATATTGAATTGATTTTTGTCAAAATTTAATTTCCTGAGATTTTAGTTATATTATCTGAGTTTATAATAGGTTAATTATGTTCTGGACTTGCGGGAAGTTGTCGTTGGATTTATACGCTAATTATCTACTATTTATGTATATATATATATATATATATATATATATATATATATTATTTATTTATTTAAAAAATATATATATATTATATATTTATTTATTTTATTTTTATTTTTTTTATTTTTTTGATCCAAAATGACAGGTGTTTCTTTTGTGGTAATAGGGTTGAAACTCGTGATCATGTTTTCTTTCAGTGCGGTTTTACTACTCAAGTTTGGCGACACTTCAAAAGTCAATTATCCATCACTTCAAATGACCACCAGGAGCTCCAGGAGGTCATTGGCGAGGTAAAAGTACTCTCAAACAATGGAGGAAGGACACATAGGAGAGCGAGATACAGATTACTGGCAGCTATTAAGCATGTTTGGCGTGATCGGAACCGTAAAATTTTTGACGGAAAAGCAACGACACCATCCGGAATCCTGGGCGGGGAGTGCGTGCAGCGCCTCCAGATCTTTAGGATCTGTCTGATGATTTCCTTGTACAGTTGGGGTTGTGGAAGTTGTCAACCCTCGTAACGGAACTTGTTTCTGTTTTTCCATAGGACCCAAATTCCCGCGGCTACGACGATCTGATGTCCGTGAGAAACTCCCCAACTTGACAGGAGATCGTTGAAGCCCTAGGGAGGAGGACCTTCCTAAACTTGATGCTGAGAGTCGCCCAAATATTCGAGGCCAGATCACCGGAGTTGAGTATGTGCTATACAGATTTGGATTGAGGGGAAGTACAGCAATGGCACCTCGAAGCTAGGCTGTAGCCAAACGATGTGATGGCATCGTCGGTGGGGAGCTTCCTGAAATGGGCTCGCCAGATAAGGATCGACCATTTGATGGGGATACAGGCGTGCCAGAAAGGAACGATGAGGGGTTTTGCGGTTCTGAAGCTGCGAAAGACAGACCTGGCGGAATACAGAGAGAACTGGCCGTCCGGGCTAGGGGACCATCTCGTGATGTCCGGAGTATCGGAGAGGCAGAGATTTGCAGTGGCGAAGATGGGCGACAGCAGCCGGACCGAGCCAGTTTGTGACTCGGTCCCAGATCCATCCAGATGAAGAATCCTAAAGCTCGCGAATCTGACCCTTCCGCGGAGGAGACTCAGGGGGTACCATAGGATACCACCCAGCCAACGATCGTGGCTCATCGATGAGTAGCCATTACCCAGCTGGATATGCATAAGGGGGTCTGCGAGCTGTTGGCCTCCTGTAATGCGTCTCCATGATGACGATGAACGGTTGTTGACTAAGGCCGTCCCAGGATGGGAATATCTAAAGTATCGTGCTTGCATGAAGTGAGTCCAAATTGAATTATCTGTGCACAGCTTCCACCATAACTTCATAGAGCATGCATCGGCGATGTGTTCCAATCTACTAAATCTCAGACTGCCCTCGTAGGTGGGTTTAACCATTATGGTCCAGCTGGCCCAGTGGTGCTTATCTTTGACTTTATTGTGACCCCAAAAGAAGCTGGCGAAGAGGGATTCAAGCGAAACGAGGACCTTTTAGGGAGGGTTACAGACTGCCAGGGTATAGATGGGAATTGAGGATAGGACGAGCTTGATCAGAATCAGCTTGCCTCCGGGCAAAAGGGTAGCATTGTGCCGGCCCTGGATCCTTTTACTGATGGCGCTGACCATGTTCTCGAAGATACCCGAGTTGGTCTTGCCATAGACCAGAGGGCACCTAAGTAGGTGAAAGGTGGGTATGTTGTGGCAAAAGAAGTCAAGTTGGAGAGCGTTACAGAATGAGACCTATCCATTTTATGATGGGTGTATATGACGCTCTTGTTGTTATTGATTCTTTGTTCGGAACATCTGGTGTACCTGTTCAGCGTTTGGAGTACCACCTCGATGGACCCGATGTCGCGGAATAAAAAAATGAGGACATTGTCAGCGTAAGCGAGATGGATGATGATGGGGCAGCTGGTGGTGGTGTGAAAGTGGTGGAACCGCGGGGTATTGGACATGCACTTAAGGTTTCTGCTAAGGGCCTCCGCTGTGATGATGAAGATAGTGGCAGAAAGAGGATCCCCCGGGCGAATGCCACGGCTCGCGTTGAAGAAGCCTTCGGCTTGGCCGTTGATGACGGTGGAGAACCAGGAGTTGTTGATGGACCTGAAGATGATGTCGATCCAGTGTTCTGAGAAGCCAAAAGCCCTGAAAACCCAGATCATGAATTGCTAGTCTAGGCGGTCGTAGGCTTTCTCCATGTCCAGCTTAATGGCGATTTTCCCTCCTTTGGCCGAGAATTTTATGCAAGTGACCATCTCTTGAGCGAGCAGCATGTTGTCCACGATGTTACGCCCCTTCAGAAAACCACTCTGCTCTCGGATATAATTTTGGGTAGGAGATCCGACATCCGGTTAGCAATAATTTTTGCGATAATTTTGTTGGCAAAGTTGCATAGACTTATGGGACAGAAGTCTTTGAAGGTTTCTGGGTTATCTTTTTTGGGATTAGAATAAGATTAGCTCTGGATATTGATTTAGGTTATCTAGCTCCTTGAAAGAAGGCAACCGATGACTCCAAAATGTCTGGGCCGATGATGTCCCAGCATTGTTTATAGAATACCCCGCTGAACCCGTCTGGTCCGGGAGTGCTATGCTCGTCAAGATCCCAGACCGCGGTTTGCACCTCGGCAGCGTTAGGGAGGGAAAGAAGATGCTCATTATCTTGAGTGGTGATGATGCTAGGGATCTCTGCCAGCACTTCCTCGTCCATGACGACCGCTTCTTTGGTAAATAGATTGGAGATGAAATTGGCCGTGGCCTCTTGAATCATTTGATAGTCCGTCAGCTGGTTGCCATTGGCGTCGTAGATACGATGAAGGTTGAGCTGTTGTCTGCGGCCTTTAACATAGGCGTAGAAGAAGCTGGAGTTGCGGTCCCCTTCAATGTCCCATCTCAGTCTAGCTTTTTGTTTTCAGAATTTTGTTTCAACTTTAAGCCTGTACTTGAGGATAGCTCTGGCTAGGTTGAGCGCGGTCCGCGCTTCGGGCGATCTGTTAGCAACATAGGTGATCTCGGTGCGGGTAACATCATGCTCCATATTTTTGATCTCCTGAAAGATGTTGCCGAAAGCTGCCTTACTCCATCTGGAGAGGGCCTTGCTCGTGGCTCGTAGTCTGTTCGCGACTCTATACAGCAGATCGATGTTGTTCACTGAGAACCATGCTGATGCCACCTTGATTTGAAACTAGGATGATATCTCCAAAAATTTAGGAATTGGAAAGGCCTCTTGATGTGGTGGGAGCTACTGCTGATCTCAATGAGAAAGGGTGAGTGATCGAATTCTGTGGTGTTGAGGTGGGAGAGACTAAAGTTGAGCCCCATGTCAGCCCAATGGTTGTTGATGAGGGCGTGGTCGAGGCGGGAGTATTGACGTCAGGAGCCTTCCTGCATGTTGCACCAGGTGAAAGAGTTGCCGGAGAAAAGAAGGTGAGCGAGGTGAGCATTGAAGGTAAAATTGTTGAAGTCGGCCATGGCCAAAAGTGGAGGCAGACTCCCTCCGGACTTCTCGTCACTGCAAGAGATGGTGTTGAAGTTGCCTAAGCACATCCACGGAAGGTTCTGGAGGGAGAGGTGGGTGTCGAGCAGGTCCTCCCAGAGGAGTTTACGCTCTTGGAAGTCACAGCTGCCGTGAACGGCAGAGATTAAGCTTTTGTTCCGAAGTTGAGGGGGTTCCACCCAGAAGGAGAGGGCTTGGCTGGAGTCCTGAACCAATCCCGATTTGATGCCAGCACTGGCGAAGATCCAGATGTCGTGACTGCCGGCCAGCGCGGTCGCGAAACCAAGTTGAAGTTGGATGCCGGTGATCCTTTTCTTTAGGATTTTGGGTTAGATGATCACCAGGATTTCGATTTTGTGAATTTTTTTTGAGGCTGAGGATTCTATTCAGCGTCGGTTTGTTAGCTATATATATATATATATATATATATATATATATATATATTATATATATATATATATATATATATATATATATTACTTGAATGAATGAATATATATCTATATGTAAGCTTTGCTTGTGAGTGTAACCTAGGGAGTATTGAGTCAGTTTAGGATTGACCCAATGAGCCTAGAATGGTCAAGTCGACCGACAAGCTGACCAAGTTGACAAAAGTCAACCTTGGGTCAAACTTGATCCAAATCGACTCAAACGAACTTAGAATGACTTGGTAACTTGTTCTTGACCTAAAAATTAGTAAACATACTAGTTGACTCACAGTTGACCAGATTTGACCAGAGTTGACCAAGGCTTGACTTTGACTTAGAAGGACCAAGAATCATGTAGAATTGTATTGTAGACCTTTCTATGATATTTTAGACCTTGTTGTGACTTATGGTTACTTTAAATAGGATTACATCACTCCAATTCAATTACACTTCCTCATCAGTAGCTTGGATTGTCAGTCGAGTATATTCTCTGACTGTTTCATTCTTGCTTATACATATTTACTTGTTATATACTAGTTTACTTGTTGCTGTCACGATGTTATCACGGATTAGTACTATATGGATCTCTTTATACGATGTTATTCCCTCGGATACATCGGGTATATTATGCTCATGTACTTTATCATGTGCAACGTCTACTCCCTGTATTTGTATTTATTCATGTACACTCATGTGACATTCATGTACACTCATGATCATGTGAGCCTTCATGTATAATCCAGTGTTCATGTGGACTAGCTATCCATGTGACACACTACTTTCATGTACAATAACATAACCTTGACAGATCTTTGTGTACCGATTGGGACAGGAAGAGTATTTATTTGGTTATGTGATCTACACACTTATCATGTACAACTCTAAACTAGATTTAAGTCATATATAACCTAAACTAGTTTACATAACCAGATTGTGCTCTACATCACGTAGTTAGTTAAGTTCCCTTATTATTTCATGTATATCTATTTCTATATATCATGTTCTCTTTTACAGTCGTACTTCTTTACAACAGTTCATATATATTATTCTATAGCTTGTTTCATATTTCCTTTTATGCCATGATCTGTGTGAGGGATATGTATTCGTTTTTGTCCTGACTGGACCTGTTGAAAATATTACAGATAATGAAGATTGTTGCGATACTTACTATGGAGCAGGCCTAGTTGACACAGGTGACCTAGACCCTCAGCAGGATCCAGTAGTCGCTGAGGAATTACCATTAGTCTAGATTAGACTTATATTATTATCTAGTTATTGAGACATTTGTGATTGCACTGAGGTGTTATTTATGGAGTTTTGTACCGAGACTTATTTATTTTATTTGTGACTCTCTATTGAGATTATCTTATCTTCCATTCCATCTTAGATATTGTGATTGAATTGTACCTTATATGTTGTTCTCCTTTCGGAGCATATTCACATCATGTTAGATGTTGTGACCAAGTACAGCGTTCTACCACTGACACTGCGACGTAGGCTGGACGTACCTACTTCTCGTGCCCCTACACTGGGTACGGGTCGTGACACATTTTTAGTGGTGTCCCATGCAGGTCCAGATTTGTAATAGTGTGATGTCGTGGTAGTACAGCGACTTAGTTGTAATACTATGAGCTGCTATAGAGTATAGGAAGTAAAGTGTTAAAATGAGAGGATACTCAAATCACTGTTAGAATTCCTTGAGAGATTCCTGGGACAACCCTTGAGAATCTTAATTTAACTTCGATTTGAAATCTTTTCCCTTGATTTGATTCACCCATTACTCATTTAATTCACCATTACTCCTTGTTATTGAATTTGATTTTGATGGAGTCATTATTGAATTTTGAATCTTGATGATTAGTTGTTAACTTTGAGTTTGTATTTAAATATGTATATATTTATCTTTATTTTATTTTTTAGAATTTAGGGTATAACCTGATAACATACTTGATAAGGACAGTGAGAAAGGTAAATGTCTACTATATTTGTGGAGTTAGAATTTATCGCAGTCATACTGGCTAGCATGACAAGGACGTAGAGCCTGATTTAGATATACTTATCCTAGTTATGGAATCTAGATTTTCTTGCAACCATACCGGTTAGCGTGGTAAGAATTCTAAATAACATGATTATAGGGTGTATACCTTTGTTACGGACTCTATTGTTTATTGCAGCTATGCTTACTAGCGTGGCAAAATTCTAGCAACATGATTTCAAGAAGATGTGTATGGTTATCAGATTATATCTTAAAATTGGTTCATTCCTTTTGAATAGATGAGCAAGAAATAGATTTTATCATTATTTTTTCTTGCCATTATTTCTTGTATTACCATTTTTCCTTATCTTAAATAACTCTGTCTTAATTACATCAAATCACCTATCTCGTATCAGATTCAGTCAGCTATACTTTGTAACTTTGAATCTCTATATCTCTTTACCTTGGAAAGGTCGAGGAAGTGACGTAAATCATCTAGCTCGGAAAGGACGTAATTGTTATCTCACGATAAACTAGGTAAGAATATAACATGATGGACCTTGATATAGAATTTTGAGATAGAGATGTGGTAAAAAGTGATAATGAAATCAAGAGATTTATATTATCAATTTAGGAACAATCACACTTAGAGAAATATTTTAGGTATGAATAATTCGTAGATGTTTTTAAAAAAACTGATGAGGATATTCGAGGTCAACTTAGTTTTGAGGACTTGGATAAATTTTGGGTATTGATTCTTGAGACATTTCACTTTAAGGCTATGATGTTAAATTTAGGGATTTAGTAATGGAAAAAAGATTTTAACTGTATTCGATGGCAATACGAAATTGAATAAGATATTGCAAGAAAATGGTTAAGAACAGAAAGAACACAAGGATTTTTGAGTTATAGAAAATATAGAGATTTTTGAGAAAATTTTAAATTTAAGGAGAATAATATTTGAGGGTGTACGTTGAAGGAAATATGAAGGTTGATTTTATAATGGAAAATAAGTTTTGTAAGGCCTAGTAGTTTTTGATTGAATAACACGAGAGGAGTAATTTAAACAAGTTCAAGGATTTCATAAAACTTGATTTAGAGGTTTCGGATCTAATTCAAGACAAGGTGGAAGAATTTGGGTTTAAAGATGATTAAGTGGTTAGTATTGAGTGCTAATAAATAAATAAAAGGGTATGCTTCATGAGTAATGATTTGGAATTTAGGAATTGAGCCTATAATGGTCATGACAAGGTCCAATCTTCATAATAAAAGGGTATAAATTCTTGGTAGTAGTCATATAAAGGTTGATTTTCATAGTTGGACTTATGAAATAAAGATATGATTGGCAAATGATGATTATATAAGCTTGATAGTATCAGAAAGAGATGATTAACTTGACTTCCCTATGAAACCTTGTCTTTGTTTTCCCTATCAAAAGAAGGAAATTGACTTATTCTATATCTTCGAATTATCCTTTAAAAGTTTTCAATATCATTGAATCCTAACTCCCTTGATCACAACCAATCGACTTTGGTCACCTTTCCATATCATATTAATATCTTGGGTCGTACTCAATTGAATTAAATTTAATTGTGACCTGGATCTCCATCCTTGGATGCTTGTGCTCAAACTTCCATGACTTTGTTCCCCATCTTGCCCGAATATTAATTTACCCAGAGATTGATCAACTTAGATCGTGTCGAGACTAAATTTTCTTTTACATAAATATCATGATTGGATTTTAATGTTATTGACAGTCATGCTTTAAACTTTCAATTTTGATCATCTTTAGAATAGTAACGTTTTATAGTTAATTTCTAGTTATTTTTTTGATAATTACCAGTTTTCATATAGGATGATAGACTGCCTTATATCCTGATGATTTATTGTTTTTCTTATCTTTTCCAGTATGGCACCCATTACCAGAGTTTGTCCCCAGTGCACAGCTGTAGTTCCAAATGAGATCGAGATTGTACTTTACCTTCCATTGCTTAGAAGGTGTTAGCAGCCTCACAGGAGAGTTTTCCTCCATCTCCTATCCTTCAGGAGAGGGATGCAATTCAGTCGGAGACTGAGGGCCTCCCTTTGCCTCCTGGAGTGGTACCCCATGTCATTCCTGATGGGGCTCAGATTTACAGACTTCTTCAAGATGTATGGGAGGTAAAGAGACTTCAGGATGTGCTTATGAGAGAGCAGAGTCTCAGTATCCAACTGTTGTGGGATTACATGTATTCGAGGGAGAGCCTAGCCCTAAGAGAGCAAGGAGCAGTATATACCCAGAGCCTCAAGAGTACCCCGGTTTCCATCCTAGACCAGCCTATCCAGTTCAGATTCCTATCCAATAGAGTCCAGTTGAGCGAGTGCCTACCTGTATCTTCTGCAAGAAGCTTGGGCACGTATGGAAGGACTGTAGGAAGAGACTAGGATTGTGCCTATTATGTCGGTCAGCGGGACACAAGATGCTACATTGTCCTACTGCACCTGCCCCTAGTCGAGGCCTATCTCCAGGAGAGAGTTCCAGCTACCAGACCTAGTAGAGGTGAGTTCTTGACCTATACCTTATCCTGTCTTGATGATTACTGTACCCTACCATATTATTTATATGTTTTAATAGCTTATGACATACTTTTGATCTAGTATGACTATAATGGCTAGATGATGAGACCTCAGACTGATATTACTTGCCATAACCATGTATGATATCTTTCCAACTACAAAATTTAGATAAGTTTTCTTAAGACTATGATTGTCGGAGGTTTGACCTAGAAGGAGTGCAACCACTTTAATTTCGAGGATGAAACTATTTTAAGGAGGGTAGATTTGTAACCACCACTTTTTCTAAAATAAGGATATTTTGGTAATTATATGATTTTATTTTAGGATTAATTTATAATATTTTAATTAGTGTTGTGTTAGTAGTCGGTTTAACCTTATCTAACCATGATTAGAGACTAACTATGTCATTATAAATCTAATTACTTGTCAAACTCATTTTTCTAATTAAGGGTATTCTATTCATCATGTGCCAAATTGAATTTTCTTTTTTTATTAATTAATTGATTGGTGTATGGCTTTGATTTATATTTTGGGTAGTAGAAGGTGGTATAACCTTAGTCAACCTTGATTAGAAGCCTAATAATATAATTAGATTTATTATTGGCTTTTTAGATTTAATTTAGAATTATTATCTATTTTTAAGAATCATTTAATTCATTTTTTAGCTATTTTTCATTAAGCCTTTTTGCCAATGGGCCTTTTAGCAACTTGAGGAGTGCTTGGCCCATGACTAAACCCTAACCCTAATACCCCCATGCTTGTCCGGCCAAACACAGCAGCCCCCCTTCTCATTGTGTTGAAAACCTAATCTCCTTCACAAATCCAAAACCCTAGTTTTTCCCTTCTATTCCAAAGGCCCAGTTCTATCGTTTCTCAACCAAATCCTTCCAAACAAAGTGTGTTACGACCGTTGGGAGGAGAGGAACCTGCTGGAGACTTGCTATCTAGGGATTGGAAGCGTTTGACTGGAGGAAAGCAGCATCGACGTGTTTTGGAGGCTTGTTTCATTGAGTTTTGACACTCAATAGGTAAATCTCTTTAAACACTTGTTAATTCTATTTTTTTCTTTGTAGATGCATCCATATAGGCACCTTAGACCTGTGCATGAATTTTGGTAGGTTTTTTTATTTCGTTTGATAATCGTATCGGACACGTGTCGGTCCTATGGAACACGTGTTCGACGAAATACCACTTAGAACTGAAAATTGTTATTTTTTATTCTATTTTCACGATTTCCCTAATATTATTTGTAACAAATTTCGTGAAGACAGATCTGAAATCGACACAATTTTAGTGTCCGAATCGGACATGGACACGCGTGCACGAAGCCCGTGCAAGGCCCCGTGCATGCCCTGCTGTCCGAGCGTCGTAACTCGACGCACAGGGCTCCGTTTCATGTGAAATTTTATGGGCGTGTGGGGGCAACCTCTTCCCACATGCTTCTAAAATTTCACGACGTTTCATGAAGCATGTGCGTTGAAATTCAATGCGCACGGTTCAGCTCGCACTATGCACGCGGTTGAAAAGTGACGCTGACATAGCCTTCACACGCAAACATGATGCATCGAGGACCCGTTCCAGGTGAATGAGCAGGTAGCCCTATACCTGGGATAACCATGGACTCGATCTCGAGATACGGCGTGGCTCGAATCGTGAGCCACGTGGCTCGACACGCGCCCACGGGCACGCACGCGCATGCACGCAAAGGCCGCACGGGATCGCGTTGAAGAACAGTTTGGCAACTCTAGAGGGGGGGTGAATAGAGTATATATATATAATGACCAATTAAAAATTAACTCTTTCACGAACAATGAATAATCAGAGTAAAATGCAGAATGTAAATGAAAGACAAGAGAGCAAACGCAAACACAGCAATTTTAACCTGGTTTCCCTCGTGGAGGACTAGTCCAGGCCTGAGAACTCTAGCTCAGGATTAAATCCACTATTTGTGAAATTGTAGCTTACAACCCGTGCCTTTACTTCAGAAGAGCACGTCAACTTCTTACAGAGAATCGCAGTGGCGATTGCTTGGAATTGTCCAAGCAACTTCTTCACTCTTGCACAAGAATCCTAACTGAGAGATGCTGAGCACTAGAGACTTAGGAGGCTTGTGGCTAGTAGATGGGAAGGGTATGGCTTATTGAGCTTGTAGGAGAGAAGAGAAGAGAAGATTGAGTGATTCAAAATGAGAGAATTCATGCCCTATTTATACTGATTTTAGAGGCAGAATTCGGCCAGAATTCGGGTAGGAAAATTCAAAAATTTGGCCGTTGGACAACTAGCAACCAGCTAACCCTAAAATTAGGGTTCCTGATTTTTAGGGGACAGAGTTCGGCCCGAACTCTGTGTGGAGGCAGAGTTCGGCCCGAACTCTGTCTCCATAGCACAGAGTGGTTCAAAGGGGCTGTTTGGACAGTGTTTGGTTTAGTCGAGCTTAGGATTTTGGGTAGGCTTATGGACTAAGTTCCAAGAGCTCAGCATCACTCAGAGTACATACTTCTAGACTCAATAAAATGTAAAAGTACAGACTCGAAAAATACTGAGAGTCGGAAACTGAGCTGTCATCTGTCCTGCACTGAAAGCAGACGTCGTGTGTCGTATTGAATTTATACAGATATTATTCAGTCAATGTAGTCAATATTTGGTTGACTGTGACTTTGTGTCAACAATCTCCCCCATATTGATAATTGACAAAATAATATATGTATATTTCAATATTCATACCTGGACACAGTTGATTACACCACAGCTCCCCCATAAACGATGCAGAGCAGGAATAGGATAGCTCCCCCGTAATCAGTGAACGGTGCCGAGCTAGAAGCGATAGTTCTCCCCCGTAAACTATGCATAAAACCTGTGACCTGATAGATAATATAATCCCAGAGCAAGAACAAGCACAGATATACACAGATATATGAATGCATATAACCTGTAATATTTTCCCCAAAACAAAACAAGCACAAAAATAACAAAAATATACATATTTCTCCCCCTTTTGGCCATTAGCAATATAAAGAGGCAATGAATAGTAATGCAACCACACCAAGTAGAGAAGAAACAGTATAATACTAAACAAGATTAGGCACTGGCATAACATAAACTACGAGAAATAGCATAAAATGATATCCACTAACCAGAATGTCAAACACATCATCAGGGTTTTAAGATATAAATCCAGTACATAAAACCATAACAAACTGAAATAACTAAAATCAAAAAGCAACTAAGACCATCAGCAGTGGCAGCAGCATATCAAGCCAGTCCCCATCACGGAGCACGAGAAGGTCCTGGAACATCTGAAGGACCAGGGAAGGAGCGACGAGGATCCACAAAAGCATCATCCGGATCCATATATCGCATGACCCATGGATCGTCGATACGATGACCCACGCGCGCTGGATCCCTCTCCATGGGAATGTGCAGATGCCGAGACAAAGAGTACCGGATATCATGCAGAGAGTTGCCGAGAGCACTCATCTGCAGAGTGGTACGATAGTCTAGCTGTGTCCAGCGATCGTCCTCAAGAATAAACCGATCCCGGAGCATGGTCTGAATGGACTCAAGAGTGGCAGGAGGAGGAGGTGCATCCTGACCAAAAGGAGGGGCGTCAGGCTCCTCATCATCAGAATGCTCAGAGGCCTCAGGAGAGGCGACAACTGCCTGAGTACGGCGAGCCTTGGATAAGAAAGCAGGAGCAGGCAAGAATGGACAATCATGAAGAGGAATGATAAATGCACGAAAAACCATAGGAAGATATAAAGGATAAACCAACGCTCTTGGTTTCTTCCTACAATTTATCATCCAATCCATCATTGTCCTAGGAAGATTGAATGGGATACGATAATGGAGATGATATAAGGCAGAGATCTCAAAGTATGTAACTTCATCAGTTGAACCAGCCTTGGGTAAGATGGTGTTAAAAACCATTCGATGAAGCTCATAGAAGTAGGGGTTGAGATGCTTAGCCATAAGTTTGCGAGGACTTATGTTAGGAGCACATAATTCCTCCTTGAATCCTTCAAGAGAAGTATCGCCAACAAATTGAAATTGACGTGCTTCCACAAGTTTATCCCAAGCATCAAGATTAACAAGTTCAAGAAACTCCCCCAACTCAGAATCATTGAAGGCGATGTCAATACCGGCAACCCGGGAATAGATGTGGGTTGCATCAAAAGTTAAATTGCAATAAAACATTTAGATTGCACTACGGTAGATGACAAAATTTGAAGCAACTAAAGCATCCAAACAAAGATCACGGAATAAGGACTCATATTGAGAAAATATGGTGAAGTTTATGGGATGACCCCCAAACACCGGACGATTTCTAAAATCGCTAAACCATTCATTAGAGGCTTCTAGCGATACAAATAGACGGTCGTCGTAAGTGTTAGGGTCATCGGAACTCGGCGGATTGAACAACGGATGAAGGGGGTGTTGATCATCTACTTGTTCAATCGGAGGAGGAGGATTCGAAGAGGAAGCACCCTCGGTTCGGATCCTCTTCCCACGATTGGGCAAGCGTGGAGCCATTTGCAAGAAATTGGATAACTTGAAATGGAGAGAAAAAGAGAGTTATACCAGAAAATAATGTCAAACATTTGAAGAGAACGTTGAAAAACCCCTTTTCCTTGATTTTGAGAAGAAATAGAGCCCTCTAGATCAAGAACTAGGGTTAGGGTTTGGAAGGAAGAAGGTGGAAGAGGTGGAGAAGAAGGAAATATGGGAGGAAAGAGAAGGAATCCCGACATAAAGTAGGGCTTTGTCTTTGGTCGGGTAGAATAGTGACCCTTGGATTAAAATAGATCCAACGGCAGAGCCAGATCCCGACCCTGGAACCTAGGGACCGAACTCGGCCCGAACTCTGATAGGGGCAGAGTTCGGCCCGAGTTCTGGATTAATGGTCCAAAACTGAAAACAGGCAAAGAACATGAAGAAAATGTTCAAGAGTTAAACAAAAGATAGTTGAGGCCAACAAAGAGTAAAAAAAATAGATAGAGAGGTACTCAGAAAACAGAATGAACTTTTAGAAAATATTAATTAGGCAATATTAAATCGAAACGAGCCATATAATAAATAAGGATATATGCTGTGGTTCAATAGTCCAAATTTGCCATGGGTTAGCTGCAGGGGCCGGATCCCAGCTAGCGGTAGTCCTGAGGACTAGTGCACCGTGTCGCTTAGGCTTTTACGCCTTGTTGTCAGAAGGTCCCTTTCGGCTTGTACCCATACCAAATTCTTCGTAAAATAATCACAATATACTCGATATTTACGCAGGTGAGTTTCAATTTATGACTGCTTCATCTAAGATTCCAAGTTCACGACAAAGAAAATTGAAGCGCTCTTCGAATAGTGGCTTAGTAAAGAAATCTGCCAGCTGATGATCAGTGTCAACAAATTCTAAGTTAATTGTGCCATTTTGCTGATGATCACGCAAAAAGTGGTGTCTGATCTCAATGTGTTTAGTACGTGAGTGGCATACAGGGTTCTTAGTCAAATTGATGGCACTAGTATTGTCACAGAATATAGGAATATGCATGAAAGATAACTTATAGTCTTCCAGGGTTTGCTTCATCTACAGAATTTGTGCACAACAATGCCCAGCTGCTATGTATTCAGCTTCTGTTGTGGATAGTACAACAGAGTTCTGCTTCTTGCTAAACCAGGAGACTAAAGCTTTTTCTAATAAATGACACGTGCCGCTCGTACTTTTACGGTCGACCTTGCATCCAGCGAAGTCAGCATCGGAGTAACCAATAAGATCAAATGATGTTGACTTGGGATACCATAGGCCCATTGTAACCGTACCCTTAAGGTATCTAAAGATACGCTTAACCGCAATCATGTATGATTCCTTAGGATTAGCTTGATATCTAGCACATAGGCAAACACTGAACATGATATCGGGACGACTAGCAGTTAAACAAAGTAAGCTGCCTATCATACCTCGATACTTACGTTGATCAACAGGTTTGCCGCTCTCATCTGGTTCGAGTTTGGTTGAAGTAGCCATTGGCGTGCTGATTGGTTTGATGTTGTCAAGATCGAACTTCTTCAGCATGTCCTTGGTGTACTTTGATTGGCAGATGAAAGTTCCATTAGCCAGTTGTTTTACTTGCAGACCAAGAAAGTAGTTGAGCTCTCCCATCATGCTCATCTCAAATTCCGTCTGCATACACTTGGCAAATTATTGACAAAGAGTTTCATCAGTAGACCCAAAAATAATATCATCAACATAAATCTGAATTAATAGAATGGTGTCTTTGAAAGATTTGATAAACAGTGTAGTGTCAATTTTTCCTTTAGAAAAACCTTTCTCAAGCAAAAAGCTGCTTAGCCTGTCATACCAATCTCTGGGGGCTTGTTTAAGGCCATAAAGCGCTTTCTTCAGCTTGAACACGTGGTCGAGAAATTTGTGATTTTCAAAGCCAGGGGGTTGTTTGACATAAACTTCCTCCTTAATAAAACCATTCAAGAAAGCACTTTTAACATCCATTTGAAATAATTTAAAGTTCTGATGATTGGCAAAAGCACAAAGCATCCGAATGGATTCTAGTCTAGCAACAGGAGCATATGTCTCATCGTAGTCGATACCTTCCTCTTGGTTGTATCCTTGAGCTACTAGACGAGCTTTGTTACGTGTGACTGAACCATCTTCATTTACTTTGTTTCTAAACACCCATTTGGTACCAATTATTGAGTGATTAGCCGGTCTAGGAACTAGTTCCCATACTTGGCTTCTCTCAAATTGGTTGAGTTCTTCTTGCATAGCAGAGATCCAAAATTCATCAGTAAAAGCTTCAGAAATATTTTTAGGCTCTACTTGTGAAATGAAGGCAGTGCTAGCAACAGAGTCTCTTAATGATGATCTAGTAGTAACTCCACGTGAAACTTCACCTATGACTAAATTTTCTGGATGAGAGGGTTTGAAAGAGAATTTCTTAGGCAAACCCTCCAGCGAATTAGTTTCGGTTGAAGTATTCATTGGAGTAGAAGTTGATGGCTCAATGTCATCATTAAGAGTATTTGCTGTACTATTGTCTTCATCAAAAGTCACATTTGTTGACTCTTCCACAATAAGTGAGCGTTTATTGAAAACTCTATATCCCTTACTCTTGGCAGCATAACCAAGAAAGATACCATCGTCAGCTTTGGCATCAAATTTGCCTAAGTTGTCTTTGGTGTTAAGGATAAAACATCTGCAGCCAAAAACTTTAAAATAAGAAACATTTGGGGTTCTTCCAAACCAAAGCTCATAGGGTATTTTCTTCGAAATGGGACGAATAAGCACCCTATTCAAAATGTGGCATGTTGTACTTACAGCCTCTGCCCAAAAATATTTCGGAAGAGAAAATTTATTCAACATGACTCTAGCCATATCGCCAAGAGTCCTATTCTTCCGCTCCACAACACCATTTTGTTGAGGAGTTCTAGGACAAGAGAATTCATGATCAAAACCATTTGTATTACAAAAACTTTCAAAATCTGAATTTACGAATTCGCCTCCATGATCACTTCAGATTCGAGTAATCATGTAGCCTTTTTCGTTTTGAACTTTATTTACAAAAACTTTGAAAACAGAAATAGCATCGCTTTTATTAGCGAGAAAGAAAACCCAAGTAAATCTCGAAAAATCATCAACAATAACAAATGCATAAAGTTTTCCACCAAGGCTAGCTCTTCTACTAGGACCAAATAAATCCATATGAAGTAATTGCAAGGGTCTAGTAGTACTTACAGAGTTGATGGAATGAAATGAGGATTTAGTTGCCTTGTTTAGTTCACATTCGGCACATACCGTGTCCTTTTTGAATGTGATGTCAGGCAATCCTCTCACTAGCTTCTTGGTAGAAAGCCTGGATATAGCATCCATGTTGGCATGACCGAGACGCTGGTGCCAAAGTAGTCGTTCGTCTTTGTGAGCATATAAACATCTACCTGCATGGTTAGTATTTATAGATAGATAGAAAATATAGATATTGTCCTCTCTTTTTCCTTCAAAAGCAATGTATCCTATTGACCTATCGTAGATATAGCAACAGTTTTGTCCAAAGTTAATATCATATCCATGATCAGCAAGATGGCTAATGCTGAGCAGGTTATGCTTTAACTCGGTCACTAGGCAGACATCCTTTATAACAGGAGAAGGAGGATGACCAATGATACCGTTACCTATTATGTGCCCTTTGAGATTGTTACCGAAGGATACGTATCCTTCTCTTTTCATCAATAGTGATGCAAAAAGATTTGCGTCTCCCGTCATATGTCGCGAGCATCCACTATCGAGAATCCACTTACTCTCAGTTGAGGAGGGAAGGTCCACCTACATCAAGAGTAGATGTGACCTTTGGTACCCATTTTCTTGAGGGTCCTGAAAAGTTAGTTTTTGGAAACCAAGCATATATTTTCTTGTCTACCAGTCTTCTAACTCTACACTGTGGTGAGATGTGTCCATGTGTTCCACAGTAAGTACAGATAGCATTTTTATTTATACTGGGAGCAGGAGAATAATATCTATAAGCAACAGGATGAGGATGATATGGAGAGTTAGCATGGTAATGATGACTATGCATAGAGTGAGTGGCATAATGATGTCTGTGTGGCATAGAATGATAATATTGACTGTGAGGAGTGGCATGCTGAAATTGTCTATATGGCATAGTATAATGTTGTGGCTTAACATGATGATTTTGTCTACGTGGCATGGTATGTTGATGTGTCATAGTATGATGAGAGTGATATTGATTGTGTCTTTGTGCAGTATGATGAGTATGAGGAGTATTCTTACGTGCACGTGGTTTGTGAAAGTTTGTGTATATAAATGCATGGTTATGTGCTGCATGAGAATGACGTGGTTGACTAGCATGAGTGATGTTGTGCCCATGTGATTGGGTTTGAGGTTGAACAACCTGTTTACCCAATTTGGTTTCTAATCTTTTAGACATAGCTTGCAGTTCATCAATCTTAATATTTAAGCCATAAATCTTAGTCATGGAAATCTTGTGTCTACTCTTTTCTTCAGCAAGTAATGTGTTGAGAGTAGTGATTTCTTGAGTTTGTTTCTCAATGCGTGCTTCAGCATCATGTAAGCTTAATTTAAGCTTGGATACTTCATCAGTGTCATTTGTGGGTGATGTGTTTCTAACATTATCAAGAAGTAAAGAAATTCTTTGTATCTCATCTTCTAGACTTTTGATTTTGTCCTTGGCATGCTTGTATTTACCGATAACCTTTTTGTGATCATCAAGTAAATCGGTGAAAGCATCGCCAAGTTCATCAAAAGAGAAGTCATCTAAAGTTTCGTTTGATACCTTGGTGGAATTTGCCATGAGGCACACATTTGCTTTGTCTTGAGGAGAGTTCTTTTCTTCCTCGGAGTCACTTGCTTCGCTTTTATGCCAAATGCTTGTGTTGGCATATCTTTTTGATGAGTTCTTCTTATAGGGCTTTTTATACCGGTTGCTCTTCTTTAAGAACGGACAGTCTCTTCTGACGTATCCAGTCTTTTTGCAACCATAGCAGGTTGTCTCTTCTTCATCGTCTTCTTGTGATTCCTTCTTTCTTTGATTGAAGCGAAGGAATTTCTTGAAGTTACGTACCATGAGAGCTTGGTCTTCATCATCTGAGTTATCGTCTTCAGTCTCATCGTGATCAACCTTTCGTCGATGAGCTTTGAGTGCGATCTCCCTGGTCTTCGGAGCAGGCTCTTCGAAGTCCTTGAGGTCAAGCTCGTGAGTCATAAGCTTACCTATTAAGGTCTCCATTGACATTGATGTGAGATCGTTTCCTTCTATGATGGCTGTCACCTTAGGGTTCCAAATCTTTGGTAGCCCTCTGAGCAGCTTACGAATCTTCTCGTGGTTTGAGTACTGCTTTCCAAGCGAAGATAGAGGATTGATGATGTCGATGAATCTTGTGAACATTTGAGTGATCGTCTCATTTGGCTTCATCTTGAAGGCTTCGTACTCTTGAGTGAGACGGCTTATTTTTGATTCCTTGACTTGAGTGGTTCCTTCATGTGTCACCTCTAGAAGTCTCCATACTTCATGAGCAGTGGTGCATGTAGAGACCCTGTTAAACTCGTTCCTGTCTATAGCACAGAATAAAGCATTAATAGCCCTAGCATCTAGACTTGCCTGTTTCTTCTCCTCGACATAATATTTTTCGTGTGGTTTCTCAATGAGGTCACCATCGACAACTATTCTGGCGGGCTTTTTGTAACCGTCAGTTACGACAGTCCGCAGGTCAAAGTCTAGAGACTTCAGATAAAGACTCATC